>ML819322.1:67123-79047 GCA_009831015.1 Picea engelmannii
ATGTTAGTTATAACTCAAAGGGTTAGTACTTCAATAACTATCTGATATTATTTAATAAGAAATGCAATAGATATAAAATGAAGTCAGCGTTTTGTCAATTAGCTTATGAAAGACCACCAATTCATCAATATCCAAAGAGATGACTAAGCCAACAGTATATCCAATCAATAATTTTCTCAATAAATGCTTGAAATCATCACTTAATTGCTTATATTCAAGTTTTGTTGCGTCAAGATGAAATATCCAACTGTGACGTCAGCCCTAAATAGGTTAGTTTGTTAGTAAGGGTTTGAAAATTTAAAGTTTTGAAAGTAGTTTTGTACACTAAAACTTCAACGTTGGAGATCAAATATCAGTTCCTTAGGGTATATGGAGTCAAAAGATAAGGGCACAAGGTCTTGAAAGGATGATGACTCAAAGACTAGAGGGTAGTGTTCTATGGTGCTGCAAAGGCAGGGCCCTAGAATCAAAACCGTAGCGGAAAGAGGCTCACTCCGATGTTGCTTAAGAAAGGCCTCGTGCTCTTTCCTCCTTCTCTAAATCAACTTTGAAAAACAGCTAGCCTAAAGAATAAGTCTAAGGGAGAAAGTGTTTCAAAGACAAGGCTTTCAAACCCTAGAAGGTGAAAACCCTAGGTGTAGGTAACCTAGGCCTAAGATGTCTCCTTCTTTCAACCTATAAACTTCAACGCTAGCTCAAGGGAAGAAGAAAGATAAGTGTAGCAAAGGCTAGGATTAATCTCTCTCCTTCAATGGCTGAAAAATATCTCTCTCTAAGGGGACATGTAACAATGACCTACTTGTGTGCTTGTTACCTAGGGTTTTAAATCAGCAATATAATAAGAAAATGCAAGAAAATTACACGTACAACCATTCAATTAAGAAGTTTTGTAAGAAAATTCACTTACATATCATGAAGAAGAGCATAAGCAAACCCTAGTTGTAAACCTTCCTTGAGAGAAATGCCAAAAAATGCCAAAAATATCCCTCTAATAGAAAGTGTGCCTCACTTAGACAACAAATCTACCCAAGAGGGCACAAAAATCAGATCTCACTTGTGTGAGTGAATTGTGTTATCTAAAAATGAGGGAAAACATCCTCAATTAATATCATCCAATGAACTTTAATTAAAATTTAGGTCATTAAAACAGCCGACAAGGCTAATAACTAAAAATCATACTGTTTTACATTAAACTACCTAAAGAAAACCCTAAATGAGCAGTAAGCAGGACGTCTGGCCCCTTTGAGGGAGACGTTGGCCCTTTTCAGGGAAAACCTCCGCACTAGAAGACAAACGTTGGCCCTCTCCGGGCCTCAAAACTCTGCCACACATGCCAAACTGCCCTGTAAATATGCCACACATTGGAGGTGACGTCAAGGATCTCTGGAGGATGTCTTGGGTCAACAGAGGGACACGTTCCACTTGTAGTGGGTCAACCCCCTAAGGTTGGGCTCACACAAGGTGTCCTGGATGAAAATGTATTTCTTCTTCTCTCATGCAAAGGCTCGACTAATCACTGTCCTCTCTCTACCCTTGATGAGGTCCCAACAACCATCTGATGGGCTCTTCATCCCCATGGAGGTCCGAACTAATCATCTCCCCATGTGTACCGGTCCACCTGGTACCTGTCTGTCAGGCATGGCCCTGCACATCAAAAACTTCACCCTCCATAGGCTCATTAGTCCTAGGGATCATAGCAATGTCAATCATATTTCATCATTAATTTTATCAAATTCATGCATAAAACCCCTAGCACATCATCTAATATCTCAAAGACATTACAATGACCTACTATACAAAGCTGAAGAAAAAGACAAAGTGCCCTATTGGGGTAGCATCCATAAGAAAAGGAAAGTTCCCAGAGGATATCATCCAAGCCATGTAACATGAGGTGGTGTGGTTAAAGGATGTCCAAGCATAGTGGAAGATAGGGGTGATATTATCCGTGGGTGCCTTTGTAGGAGGCGAGTTGTACCTGTCATGGATGCAATTCTTTCCAAGCCCTTCATTGCCTTTATTCATTCTTTTCTTTATTACTTTCTATTTCTTTTTATTTCAAGGTCTAACCAGAGGACACTACCTTGGCATGGTGACCAGAGCTGACAGTGTTACCCACGAGTACTTTCACAGAGATGATAAGGTTGGCTCATGATGAGACCGCTTTTCCCTTGGGCATGCAACCAAAGGTCACTACCCTGGCATGGTAACCAGATAATGGCAATGTCATACTGCTAGGTACCTATGGACATAATCGGTTGGTTCGTGATGAGACCCCCCATCCTCTTGGCTAGGCCTTGTTTTTTGTCATTTTTCTTAGGGTCCCTCTTGTTTCTTATTGAGAGGATTTTTATTACCTTCTCGGGGATCCCTGGGCAAGGCATCTCTAGGTTTTATTTTTTATGGATTTTATGTCTTACCAACTACTTTTACCCCCTGGGCCTTTAGCCCCTTCTTCCCATGGGATAAGGTGTAACCCCATAAATAGGTCATCCTAATGTCCGGACTAGGGGAATGGGATAGATGAATGGGAGATAAGATGTAAAAGTGATATAATTATGGGAGCAAACAGTGTATCTTCAAAATCCCCCCTAGTGGCTAACCAAAACCTATGGATACAAGCTTCCTAGGGCACCCCGTTAATCCCCCAAACCATGGTCAAGTGGGCTAGTGTAAGATCCAAGCAGTTGTCAAAAATGTAAGAAATCTGATGCATATATCTAAAAGTTATAATGATCAAACATAACACATGCCATGATACTTAGACCAATTACCTCATGGAGCAAGAGTCTTCTCCGACGCAAGTCCAAGCCGAAGGTGATGGACGCTATTGTTGTTGACAGGACAGGTTTGACGAAGAAGAAGAAACATGGGCCCTCTAGCGCCATGCTCAGGTCAATCCTGCTCTTAGTAATCCATGTCTAGGACCTGTGGGCCTCGAGACATGATCTAATAGTTATGCCTAGAAATCGGGGAAAACATCTGGCTCCAACTTGGGGACATGTGCTCACCGTAGAGCGCATGACAACCTCAACATGTCTGGCATAAACCTGCATACCTACTCACACTCAAAAAGGGCATCAATAACAAAGGTGGGGTGGTATTTCCACCCCGCAAATATAATATATATGTATATGACTGAAATAAAACAATCAATATGCATGTGAGGAAACAAACTATCATGAAATGCAGACAGTATAATACACGGAAAATGCCTACCTACTTATACTTCCCTGTACAGTCGTGTACCAACACCTTGGTGGGGTTTGAGGAGGCATCCGCTAATCGGTAATGGGCGCCTTCTTCCTTCCAAAGTGGACAAATAGTATGAGTTATCAACTGATTCCATTCCAACTTTGAAAGGTCTGGGCCATGATTACGTACTTCCTTTCACGTTAGTTGGCTCTCCTTTTTGAGTATCCCACATTCATACCAAATCTCCCTCCTTGTATTTTCGAATCTTGTGTTTGGTTGTTCCTTGAACAACCCTAGTGTACTGTACTGAGGGAGGTGGGTGGGCTTCTGGTGTAAAAACTTCTTGTTGGGATGGATGAATTTGCATGTCCTCTTCATGCTTTTTCCTTTTTAATATCTTCACCATCCCAATATCTTTGTTCTGAAACTCATCTAGGAGTTTCTGGTATTCTTCTTTCTTGGGCCACTCAATCTGGTCATACTCTTCCTCTGTTGCAAAGGGAATATCTTCTGTAGAATATTCTTGAAGAGTTTGTATCACATCTTTTTGCGCTTCATTTACAGAAGGAACGACATCTTGTACGTGATTTCCAATTATTGGCACATTGACTAAACATCCAGTTGTCCCATCTTTCAATGGTAACCACAAAAAGGTGAGATCCATTTCAAGGGACCCGCCTATCATTGCACCAAACTTCCTAGACAATAAAAATCCCCACACGTTCGGGACATCAACCACTATAATATCTATGTGGACTGTCTTCTTAGGGAATTCTTTCAATTGTACTTTGACATTTTCAATGACACCATGTGTGGGTATTTCCTTGGATTCAAAACCACACACATTCCTGTAAGGCCCAGTGACCTACAAGCCCTTTTGCTGCATGACTTTAAGAGACATCATATTTGCACCAGCACCCATATCTAGCATGCAATTGTTAAGGTATTTGTTGTTCATCATTAGAGTCATGAAGAATGGGGGGTTTTCACCATACTGGATACTGAAGTGATCAACCTGCAACATGATTGGGGGTTCCATAGGCTCAATTGTTCCGAAAAAGAAGGTATCAAAGCGTTCTTTTATAGAGGGGATCTTAATTGCTTATTTTAAGGGAACGTTCACATGCATCTTTGACAAAGCTCCTTCAAAGTCAAAATCAAGGTTAACCTTATTTGTCTTGGATGTCTTGGGAGGAAGAACCTCAAGAGATTTTGGATGATTAGTGGTAGGTTGTTTCAGATTCTTTCTCCTGTATATTTGAACTTCTTGATTTTTTATCTTTTCTCATGATTCCTGGTCCAAGTTGTTTATTATTGTCATTCTTGCTTCTCTTGTTGCTTCCTTCAGGGCCTGCTGATGTTCTATATTCGTGATATTTATCTGAGGAAGATTCATAAAGTAGTCCAAATTGTTGACGTGTTGTTGACTGGCGTTATAAGGACATTCATTCTCCCAATGTGCTTCACTGCATTCCAAGCACCAAGGATTTTCATCAACAACATTTGTAGGGGCCAGAGTATTCGGGACTTCATTTTCATTTTTCGTTTTGTATGCTTGGTTCCCTTTCTAGAATTTCCCTTTGAATGGAGGTCCAGGTGCCTGGGTCTAGCACTTTTAAAGTCTAACAATCTGGTTCATCATTTCTTCTTGATTTTTCATGATGCTATCCACGGAAGCTTGTAGCTTACTGATACTGGTGCATAGATCTGAAGTAGGCTCAACATTGTGTACTACTTTCTGGTTGGTGTCAATTCTCCCCCTAGGGTTAACAAAGGGCTCAATCTTGGATGAAAGGAGATTTCCTTCTATCTTGGTAGCGAGCTCTTGGGCTTCTTGAATGGATTGAGGGTATTTGTCTCTAAGAAGATACCCTAGTTGGCCACTGAAAGATCTGGTATAAATGTGAACAAGATCATCATCTTTCGGATGATGGCTTGGGGGAATTCATTGGAGTAATGCTTCAAATATGGTGTGAAATTCCCGAATAGACTCATTCTCATGCTTGGAAAGGATATTTAGTCGGGTGAGAAGCATGTGAGGGTATTTTTTGATGCTCCACCTTCTGAGGAAGATATGCTCAAGTCTATCCATGGTTTTGATGCTTCCATCAAGAAGATTGTGATACCAACGTCTTCCAGCATCATAAAGGGTAGCAAAGAATAACTTCATAATAAATTCCTCAGCATCATCACTAATGGGGTGAAGCTGAAAAAATGCCCAAAAGGAACTCATATGCTCTTCAGCACTAGTGGCATCAGTGCTGGTAAAATTAGGCAACCACTTCTCATACTTGGGTGGCATTTGCATAGGGTAGCCAGGTATGGCTGACATGTCTAATGGCTTGAACAGAGTAGATGACCATTGTCTTTGATTGATAACTGGGTTTGTAGTATCGGTGTGAGAGGTAGACATGTTTAAAGGAAGTCTCTTTCCAAAAAGTGACTTGACAACAGGTGAATTCAAAGGAGGCTTCCTTCTGAAAGCTAAAGGAGGATTATTGAATATCCTTTTGGTTTGTGGAGTCGCCAGATAGTTTTCCTGAAACTATCAAAGAATAGGGGAATAAAGTCTGGTGGAGTCGCCAGGTAAGCTTGTAAGAGAAAGGTCTTTAAGGCAAGGCTTACCAAAAGATTTTTCGTTGAGGAAGATTGACTCAGTGTTCCCTGGCAACGGCGCCAAAATGTTATCACACATTTTGTAGTTTAGGTCATAGGCTAAAGGATAGAGACCAAACTAGCATAACACGAACCTTCCCCACCCAATGTCACCTCTATGGGGAGATTCTTTATGTTTAGGGAGGTTAGCCCAGAGGAGACGTCCCCGGTAACCTGGGGTTTGAAGAGGTAAAAAGTATAAGGCCAAGTTTTAGAGTTTCCTCCTCACAGGTTACCACCAATGTCAGACAGTCCGGCTAATCAGCCAATAAATGAAGTGTATGCCCTATTGAAAACACCTACCTGGGACAAGATAATAGCAGCACAATATATATATATATATATATATATATATATATATATATATATATATATATATATATATGTAGGCTATAACTCAAAGGGTTAGTACTTCAATAACTATCTGATATTATTTAATAAGAAATGGAATAGATATAAAATGAAGTCAAGGTTTTGTCAATTAGCTTATGAAAGACCATCAATTCATCAAGATCCAAAGAGATGACTAAGACAATAGTATATCCAATCAACAATTTGTTCAATAAATGGTTGAAATCATCACTTAATTGCTTATATTCAATTTTTGTTGTGTCAAGATGAAATATCCAACTGTGACGTCAGCCCTAAATAGATTAGTTTGTTAGTTAGGGTTTGAAAATTTAAAGTTTTGAAAGTAGTTTTGTACACTAAAACTTTAACGTTGGAGATAAAATATCAATGCCTTAGGGTATATGGAGTCAAAAGATAAGGGCACAAGGTCTTGAAAGGATGATGACTCAAACACTAGAGGGTAGGGTTCTATGGTGCTGCAAAGGCAGAGCCTTAGAATCAAAACCGTAGGGGAAAGAGGCTCACTCCGGTGTTGCTTAAGCAAGGACTCATGCTCTTTCCTCATTCTCTAATTCAACTTGGAAAAATGGCTAGCCTAAAGAATAAGACTAAGGGAGAAAGTGTTGCAAAGACAAGGCTTTCAAACCCTAGAAGTTGAAAACCCTAGGTGTAGGTAACCTAGGCCTAGGACGTCTCCTTCTTTCAACCTATAAACTTCAATGCTAGCTCAAGGGAAGAAGAAAGATAAGTGTAGCAAAGGCTAGGCTTAATCTCTCTCCTTCAATGGCTGAAAAATATCTCTCTCTAAGGGGACATGTAACAATGACCTACTTGGGTGCTTGTTACCGAGGGTTTTAAATCAGCAATATAATAAGCAAATGCAAGAAAATTACACCTACAACCATTCAATTAAGAAGTTTTGTAAGAAAATTCACTTACATATCATGAAGAAGAGCATAAGCAAACCCTAGTTGTAAACCTTCCTTGAGAGAAATGACAAAAAATGCCAAAAATATCCCCCCAATAGCAAGTGCGCTTCACTTAGACAACAAATCTACCCAAGAGGGCGCAAAAATCAGATCTCACTTGTGTGAGTGAATTGTGTTATCTCAAAATGAGGGAAAACATCCTCAATTAATATCATCCAATGACCTTTAATTAAAATTTAGGTCATTAAAACAGCCGACAAGGCTAATAACTAAAAATCATATTGTTTTACATTAAACTCCCTAAAGAAAACCCTAAATGAGCAGTAAGAAGGACGTCTAGCCCCTTTGAGGGAGACGTTGGCCCTTTTTAGGGCAAATCTCAGCACTAGAAGACAAGCGTTGGCCCTCTCTGGGCCTCAAAACTCTACCACACCTGACAAACTGCCCTGTAAAGATGCAACACGCTAGTGGTGATGTCAAGGATCTCTGGAGGACATCTTGGGTCAACAGAGGGACATGTTCCACCTGTAGTGGGTCAACCCCCTAGGGTTGGGCTCAGCCAAGGCATCTTGGATGAAAATTTATTTATTCTTCTCTCGTGCAAAGGCTTGACCAATCACTGTCCTGTCTCTGCCTCTGATGAGGTCCCAAAAACCATCTGACGGGCTCTTCATCCCCATGGAAGTCCGATATAATCATCTCCCCATGTGTACCGGTCCTCCTGGTACCTATTCGTCGCGCATCGTCCTGCACATCGAAAACTTCGCCCTCCATGGGCTCATTAGTCCTAGGGATCATAGAAATGTCAATCATATTTCATCATTAATTTTATCAAATGCATGCATAAAACCCCTAGAACATCATATAATAGCTCAAAGACATTACAATGACCTACTATACAAAGATGAAGAAAAAGACAAAGTGCCCTATTGGGCCAACATCCATAAGAAAAGGAAAATTCCCAAAGGATATCATCCAAGCCATGTAACACGAGGTGGTGTGGTTAAAGGATGTCCAGGCATAGTGGAAGACAGGGGTGATATTATCCATGGGTGACTTTGTAGGAGGCGAGTTATACCTGTCATGGATGCAATTCTTTCCAAGCCCTTCATTGCCTTTATTCTTTCTTTTCTTTATTACTTTTTCTTTCTTTTTATTTCAAGTTCTAACTAGCGGACACTGCCTTGGCGTGGTGACCAGAGTTGACAGTGTTACCCATGACTACTTTCATAGAGATGATAAGGTTGGCTCGTGATGAGATCCCCTTTCCCTTGGCCATGCAACCAAAGGTCATTGCCCTGGCATGGTAACTAGATAATGGCAATGTCATACTGCTAGGTACCTATGAACATAATGGGCTGGCTCATGATGAGACCCCCCATCCTCTTGGCTAGGTCTTGTTTTTTGTCATTTTTCTTAGGGTTCCTCTTGTTTCTTATTGAGAGGCTTTTTATTTCCTTCTCGGGGATCCCTGGGCGAGGCATATCTAGGTTTTATTTTTTATGGCTTTTATCTTTTACCAGCTGCTTTTACCCCCTGGGCCTTTAGCCCCTTCTTCCCACAGGATAAGGTGTAAGCCCATAAATAAGTCATCCTAATGTCCAGACTAGGGGAATGGGATAAATGAATGGGAGATAAGATGTAAAAGTGATATAATGATGGAAGCGAATGATGGCTCTTCAAAATCCCCCCTGGTGGCTAACCAAAACCTATGGATACAAGATTGTTAGGGCACCCCGTTAATCCCCCCAACGATGGTCAAGTGGGTTAGTGTAAGATCTAAGAAGTTGTCAGAAATGTAAGGAATCTGATGCATATATCTGAAATTTATAATGATCAAACATGACACATACCATGATACCTGGACCAATTACCTCATGGAGCAAGAGTCTTCTCCGACGCAAGTCCAAGCCAAAGGTGATGGATGCTACTGCTGCTAACAGGATAGGTCTAATGAAGAAGATGAAAGATGGGACCTCCAGGGGCATGCTCAGGTCAATCCTACTCTCGGTACTCAATGTCTAGGACCTGTGGGCCTCGAGACATGATCTCCTAGTTATCCTGAGAAATTGGGGATAACATCTGGCTCCAACTCGGGGACATGTGCTCACCGTAGAGCGCATGAGAACCTCAACATCTCTGGCATAAACCTGCAGACCCTCTCACACTTGAAAAGGGCATCAGTAACAAAGGTGGGGTGGTATTTCCACCCCGCAAATATAATATATATGTATATGACTGAAATAAAACAATCAATATGCATGTGAGGAAACAAACTATCATGAAATGCAGACGATATAATACATGGAAAATGCCTACCTACTTATACTTACCTGTACAGTCATGTCCCACCACCTTGGTGGGGTTTGAGGAGGCATCCGCTAATGGGTAATGGGTGCCTTCTTCCTTCCAAAGTGGACAAATAGTACGAGTTATCAACTGATTCCATTCCGACTTTGAAAGGTCCGAGCCATGATTGCGTACTTCCTTTCACGTTAGTTGGCTCTCCTTTCTGAGTATCTCACATCAATACCAAATCTCCCTCATATTTTCAGATCTTGTGTTTGGTTGTTCCTTGAACAACCTTGGTGTACTGTACTGAGGAAGGTGGGTGGGATTCTGGTGTAAAAACGTCTTGTTGGGATGGATGAATTTTCACACCCTCTTCATCCTTTTTCCTTTTTAATATCTTCACCATCCCAACCTCTTTGTTCTAAAACTCATCTAGGAGTTGTTGGTATTCTTCTTTCTTGGGCCACTCAATCTGGTCAAACTCTTCCTCTGTTGCAAAGACCATCTCTTCTGGAGAATATTCTTGAAGAGTTTGTATCACATCTTTCTGCGCTTCATTTACAAAAGGAAAGACAATTTGTACGTGATTTCTAGTTATTGGCACATTGAGTAAATGTCCAGTTGTCCCATCTTTCAAAGGTAACCTCAAAAAGGTGAGATCCATTTCAAGGGACCCGCCTATCATTGCACCAAACTTCCTAGACAACAACATTCCCCACACGTCTGGGACATCAACCGCTATAATATCTATGTGGACTGTCTTCTTGGGGAATTCTTTCAATTGTACTTCGACATTTTCAACCACACCATGTGTGGGTATTTCTTTGGATTGAAAACCACACACATTCTTGTAAGGCCTAGTGACCTTCAAGCCCATTTGCTGCATGACTTTAAGAGACATCAAATTTGCACCAGCACTCATATCTAGCATGCAATTGTTAAGGTATTTGTTGTTCATCATTAGAGACATGAAGAATGGGGGGTTTTCACCATACTGGATCCTGAAGTGATCAGCCTACAACATGATTGGGGGGTCCATAGGCTCAGCTATTCCGAAAAAGAAGGTATCAAAGCATTCTTTTATAGAGGGGATCTTAATTGCGTCTTTTAAGGGAACATTCACATGCATATTTGAAAAAGCTCTTTCAAAGTCAAAATCAAGATTAACCTTATTTGTCTTGGATGTCTTGGGAGGAAGAACCTCAAGAGATTTTGGTTGATTAGTGATAGGTTGTTTCAGAATCTTTCTCCTGTATACTTGAACTTCTTGATTTTTTAGCTTTTCTCGTGATTCCTGGTCCAAGTTGTTTATTATTTCCATTCTTGCTGCTCTTGCTTCTTCCTTTAGGGCCTGCTGATGTTCTATATCCGTGATATTTATCTGAGGAATATTCATAAAGCAATCCAAATTGTTGACTTGTTGTTGACTGGCGTTATATGGACATTCATTCTCCCAATGTGCTTCACTGCATTCCAGGGACTAAGGATTTTCATCAACGACGTTTGTAGGGGCCAGAGTATTCGGGACTTCATTTTCATTTTTTGGCTTGTAGGATTGGTTCCCTTTCTGGAATTGCCCTTTGAATGGAGGTCCAGGTGCCTGGGTCTAGGAATTTTCAAGTCTAACAATCCGGTTCATCATTTCTTCTTGATTTTTCATGATGTTATCCACAGAAGCTTGTAGCTTACTGATACTGGTACAGAGATCTAAAGTAGGCTCAACATCATGTACTACTTTTTTCTTGGTGTCTATTCTCCCCCTAGGGTTAGCAAAGGGCTCAATATTGGATGAAAGGAGATTTCCTTCTATCTTGGTAGCGATCTCTTGGGCTTCTTGAATGGATTGAGCGTATTTGTCTCTAAGAAGATACCCTAGTTGGCCACTCAACGATTTGGTATAAATGTGAAGAAGATAATCATATTTCAGATGATGGCTTGGGGGAATTCGTTGGAGTAATGCTTCGAATCTGGTGTGAAATTCCCGAATAGACTCATTCTCATGCTTGGTAAGGCTATTTAGTCGGGTGAGAAACATGTTAGGGTATTCTTTGATGATTGTTGGTCACTATAATTGCTTAATTAATTTCAAACAACCAAGTGAAACATAAATTATCAACCCAGGGAAGTCTTTTGTTTCAAAGGTAGCTGCGCACTGTATATGCTCAATTCCAAAAGCACTTAGTGTTGTAGTAAAGAAATCATTCTATCTAAACTTGCTGAAATGAACTAAAGCTCTGAATTGTATCACAGGAAAGAGATCTCCCTATTGCAATTCTCTATAATTCAAATTAAGAATCCTGGATTACATTTTTAAAATAACATTGCAAGGGGTAAGAACAACTATCTTGTAATCAGAGAACAAGACCCTTACTCTCAAACAGAGACTCAGCACTAACACTCTTTTATGAAAGCAATAATGCAGAAAACAATAAGCTCTATCTAACAGAGAACAAAGCACTTAGTTCCTTTCTGTCTAAGCAGGAGCCTTGGGCCTTACTTCTATTT
>ML819322.1:98186-118927 GCA_009831015.1 Picea engelmannii
TCTGAATCGTGTAGCTGCTTCGTGTTTCGGCATATGCATCCTCGGACTGTGTAGCAGCTCCGTGTTTCGGCATATGCGTCCTTGGGCTGTGTAGCAGCTTCCGTGTTTCAGCATCAGCTCAACAGTGGCTTTGGGCAGTTCTGTGTTTCAGCATCGGTCTGAAATACTATTCTGCAAATATGGACACTTCTGCACTTCTAATCAATGGTTAGGTTCAAAATTAATGTAAAGTGTTATGCAAAACAAATTAAACATATAGTAATGAGAAAGGACGTTGTATACCTTGGGGTGATCAGATGAAGTGATAATATGAGTCTAAATACAGGTGATGAAGGGTATAATAATGGCAAAAAGTATGAGCAAAAAGGTACAATATGTGGTCCCAACAATGATCCACCTTCTGAGGAAGATTTTCTCAAGTCTATCCATGGTTTTGATGCTTCCATCAGGAAGACTGAGATACCAACGTCTTGCAACATCATAAAGGGTAGCAGAGAATAACTTCATAACGAAGTCCTCAGCATCATCACTAATGGGGTGAAGCTGAAAAAATGCCCAAAAGTTACTCATATGCTCTTCGACACTAGTGGCATCAGTGTCGGTAAACTTAGGCAACCACTTCTCATACTTGGGTGGCATTTTCCTAGGATAGCCAGGTATGGATGACATGTCTAATGGATTGAACAGAGTAGATGACCATTGTCTTTGATTTTTAACTGGGTTTGTAGTATCGGTCTGAGAGGTAGACATGTTTAAAGGAAGTCTCTTTCCAAAAAGTGACTTGACAACAGGTGAATTCAAAGGAGGCTTGCTTCTGAAAGCTAAAGGAGGATTATTGAATCTCCTTTTGGTTTGTGGAGTCGACAAATAGTTTTCCTGAAACTATCAAAGAATAGGGGAATAAAGTATCGTGGAGTTACCAGGTAAGGTTGTAAGAGAAAGGTCTTTGAGGCAAGGCTTACCAAAAGATTTGTCATTGAGGAAGATTGACTTAGTGTTCCCCGGCAACGACGCCAAAATGTTATCGCACAGTTTGTAGTTTAGGTCATAGGCTAAAGGATAGAGACCAAACTCGCGTAACAGGAACCTTCCCCACCCAATGTCACCTCGATGGGGAGGTTCTTTCTATTTAGGGAGGTTAGCCTAGGGGAGACATCCCCGACAACCTGGGGTTTGAAGAGGTAGAATGTATAAGGCCAAGTTTTAGAGTTTCCTGCTCACAGGTCACCACCAATGTCAGACAGTCCTTCTAATCAGCCAATAAATGAAGTGTATGCCCTATTGAAAACACCTGCCCGAGACAACATAATAGCAACACAATATATATATATATATTGTGTTGCTATTATGTTGTCTCGGGCAGGTGTTTTCAATAGGGCATACACTTCATTNATATATATATATATATATATATATATATATATATATATATATATATATATATATATATATGCAGGCTATAACTCAAAGGGTTAGTACTTAAATAACTATCTGATATTATTTAATAAGCAATGCAATAGATATAAAATGAAGTCCACGTTTTGTCAATTAGCTTATGAAAGACCATCAATTCATCAATATCCAAAGAGATGACTAAGCCAACAGTATATCCAATCAACAATTTGTTCAATAAATATCCAACTGTGACGTCAGCCCTAAATAGGTTAGTTTGTTAGTTAGGGTTTGGAAATTTAAAGTTTTGAAAGTAGTTTTGTACACTAAAAATTCAACGTTGGAGATCAAATATCAGTGCCTTAGGGTATATGGAGTCAAAATATAAGGGAACAAGGTCTTGAAAGGATGATGACTCAAAGACGAGAGGGTAGGGTTCTATGGTGCTGCAAAGGCAGGGCCCTAGAATCAAAAGCCTAGGGGAAAGAGGCTCACTCCGGTGTTTTTTAAGCAAGGCCTCGTGCTCTTTCCTCCTCTAAATCAACTTGGCAAAATGGCTAGCCTAAAGAATAAGTCTAAGGGAGAAAGTGTTGCAAAGACAAGGCTTTCAAACCCTAGAAGGTGAAAACCCTAGGTGTAGGTAACCTAGGCCTAGGACGTCTCCTTCTTTCAACCTATAAACTTCAACACTAGATCAAGGGAAGAAGAAAGATACGTGTAGCAAAGGCTAGGCTTAATCTCTCTCCTTCAATGGCTGAAAAATATCTCTCTCTAAGGGGACATGTAACAATGACCTACTTGTGTGATTGTTACCTAGGGTTTTAAATCAGCAATATAATAAGAAAATGCAAGAAAATTACACCTACAACCATTCAATTAATAAGTTTTGTAAGAAAATTCACTTACATATCATGAAGAAGAGCATAAGCAAACCCTAGTTGTAAACCTTCCTTGAGAGAAATGCCAAAAAATGCCAAAAGTATCCCTCCAATAGCAAGTGCGCCTCACTTAGACAACAAATCTACCCAAGAGGGCACACAAATCAGATCTCACTTGTGTGAGTGAATTGTGTTATCTCAAAATGAGGGAAAACATCCTCAATTTATATCATCCAATGACCTTTAATTAAAATTTAGGTCATTAAAATAGTCGACAAGGCTAATAACTAAAAATCATACTATTTTACATTAAACTGCCTAAAGAAAACCCTAAATGATCAGTAAGGAGGATGTCTAGCCCCTTTGAGGGACATGTTGGACGTTTTTAGGGAAAATCTTAGCACGAGAAGACAAATGTTGGGCCTCTCTGGTCCTCCAAACTCTGTCACATGTGCCAAACTACCCTGTAAAGATGCCACAAGCTAGAGGTGACGTTAAGGATCTCTGGAGGACATCTTGGGTCAACAGAGGGACACGTTCCACCTGTAGTGGGTCAACCCCCTAGGGTTTGACTCAGCCAAGGCGTCCTGGATGAAAATGACTTTCTTCTTCTCTCGTGCAAAGGCTCTACCAATCACTGTCTTGTCTCTACCCCTGATGAGGTCCCAACAACCATCTGATGGGTTCTTTAGCCCCATGGAGGTTCGAACTAATCATCTCCCCATGTGTATCGGTCCACCTGGTACCTGTCCTTCGGGCGTGGTCCTGCACATCAAAATATTCGCCCTCCATGGGCTCATTAGTCCTCGGGATCATTACAAGGTCAATCATATTTCATCATTAATTTTATCAAATGCATGCATAAAACCCCTAGCACATCATCTAATATCTCAAAGACATTACAATGACCTACTATATAAAGTTGAAGAAAAAGACAAAGTGCCCTATTGGGCCAACATCCATAAAAAAAAGGACAGTTCCCAAAGGATATCATCCAAGCCATGTAACACGAGGTGGTGTGGTTAAAGGATGTCCAGGCATAGTGGAAGACAGGGGTGATATTATCCGTGGGTGCCTTTGTAGGAGGCGAGCTGTTTCTGTCATGGATGCAATTCTTTCCAAGCCCTTCATTGCCTTTATTATTTCTTTTCTTTATTACTTTTTCTTTCTTTTTATTTCAAGGTCTAACTAGAGGACACTTCCTTGGTGTGGTGACCAGAGCTGACAGTGTTACCCACGAGTACTTTCACAAAGATGATAAGGTTGGCTTGTGATGAGACCCCCTTTCCCTTGGCCATGCAACCAAAGGTCACTTCCCTAGCATGGTAACCAGATAATGGCAATGTCATACTCTTAGGTACCTATGAACATAATGGGTTGGCTCGTGATGAGACCCCCCATCCTCTTGGCTAGGTCTTGTTTTTTGTCATTTTTCTTAGGGTCCCTCTTGTTTCTTATTGAGAGGATTTTTATTGCCTTCTCGGGGATCCCTGGGCAAGGCATCTCTAGGTTTCATTTTTTATGTCTTTTATCTCTTACCAGCCTCTTTTACCCCCTGGGCCTTTATCCCCTTCTTCCCACAGGATAAGGTGTAACCCCATAAATAGGTCATCCTAATGTTCGGACTAGGGGAATGGGATAGATGAATGGGAGATAAGATGTAAAAGTGATATAATGATGGGAGCGAAAGATGGCTCTTCAAAATCCCCCCTGGTGGCTAACCAAAACCTATGGATACAAGCTTGCTAGGGCACCTCGTTAATCCCCCCAACCATGGTCAAGTGGGTTAGTGTAAGATCCAAGCAGTTGTCATAAATGTAAGGAATCTGATGCATATATCTGAAAGTTATAATGATCAAACATGACCTATACCATGATACCTGGACCAATTACCTCATGGAGCAAGAGTCTTCTCCAACGCAAGTCCAAGACGAAGGTGATGGATGTTGCTACTGCTGACAGGATAGGTCTGATGAAGAAGAAGAAATATGGGCCCTCCAAGGCCATGCTTAGGTCAATCCTTCTCTCGGTACTCAATGTCTAGGACCTGTGGGCCTCGAGACTTGATCTCCTAGTTATCCCTAGAAATCGGGGATAACATCTGGCTCCAAATCGGGGACATGTGCTCACCATAGAGCACATGAGAACCTCAACATCTCTGGCATAAACCTGCAGACCTGCTCACACTCAAAAAGGGCATCAGTAACAAAGGTGGGGTGGTATTTCCACCCCGTAAATATAATATATATGTATATGACTGAAATAAAACAATCAATATGCATGTGAGGAAACAAACTATCATGAAATGCAGATGGTATAATACATGGAAAATGCCTACCTACTTATACTTACTTGGGCAGTCATGTCCCACCACCTTGGTGGGGTTTGAGGAGGCGTCCGCTAATGGGTAATGGGTGCCTTCTTCCTTCCAAAGTGGACAAATAGTACGAGTTATCAACTAATTCCATTCCGACTTTCAAAGTTCCAAGCCATGATTGCATACTTCATTTCACGTTAGTTGGCTCTCCTTTCTAAGTATCCCACATCCATACCAAATCTCCCTCCTTGTATTTTCGGATCTTGTGTTTGGTTGTTCCTTGAACAACACTGGTGTATTGTACTGAGGGAGGTGGGTGGGCTTCTGGTGTAAAAACTTCTTGTTGGGATGGATGAATTTGCACATCCTCTTCATCCTTTTTTCTTTTAAATATCTTCACCGTCCCAATCTCTTTGTTCTGAAACTCATCTAGGAGTTGTTGGTATTCTTCTTTCTTGGGCCACTCAATCTGGTCAAACTCTTCCTTTGTTGAAAAGGGCATATCTTCTGGAGAATATTCTTGAAGAGTTTGTATCACATCTTTCTGCGCTTCATTTATGGAAGGAACGACATCTTGTACGTGATTTCCAGTTATTGGCACATTGAGTAAACATTCAGTTGTCCCATCTTTCAAAGGTAACCACAAAAAGGTGAGATCCACTTCAAGGGACCTGCCTATCATTGCACCAAAATTCCTAGACAACAACATTCCCCACACGTCTGGGACATCAACCACTATAATATCTATGTGGACTGTCTTCTCGGGGAATTCTTTCAATTGTACTTTGATGTTTTCAACCACACCATGTGTGGGTATTTCTTTGGATTCAAAACCACACACATTCCTGTAAGTCCTAGTGGCCTTCAAGCCCATTTGCTGCATGACTTTAAGAGACAATATATTTGCACAAGCACCCATATCTAGCATACAATTGTTAAGGTATTTGTTGTTCATCATTAGAGTCATAAAGAACGGGGGGTTTTCACCATACTGGATCCTGAAGTGATTAGCCTGCAACATGATTGGGGGGTCCATAGGCTCAGTTGTTCCAAAAAAGAAGGTATCAAAGCATTCTTTTATAGAGGGGATATTAATTGCTTCTTTTAAGGGAGCATTCACATGCATATTTGACAAAGCTCTTTCGAAGTCAAAATCAAGGTTAACTTTATTTGTCTTGCATGTCTTGGGAGGAACAACCTCAAGACATTTTGGCTAATTAGTGGTAGGTTGTTTTAGATTCTTTCTCCTGTATACTTGAACTTCTTGCTTTTTTATCTTTTCTCCTGATTCCTGGTCCAAGTTGTTTATTATTTCCATTCTTGCTGTTCTTGCTGCTTCCTTCAGGGCCTTCTGATGTTCTATATCCATGATATTTATCTGAGGAAGATTCATAAAGCAGTCCAAATTGTTGACTTGTTGTTGACGGGCATTATAAGGACATCCATTCTCCCAATGTGCTTCACCGCATTCCAGGCACCAAAGATTTTCATCAACGACGTTTGTAGGGGCCAGAGTATTCGAGACTTCATTTTCATTTTTTGGCTTGTAGGCTTGGTTCCCTTTCTGGAATTGCCCTTTGAATGGAGGTCCAGGTGCCTGGGTCTGGGACTTTTCAAGTCTAGCAATCTGGTTCATCATTTCTTCTTGATTTTTCATAATGCTATCCACGAAAGCTTGAAGCTTAATGATACTGGTGCAAAGATCTGAAGTAGGCTCGGCATTGTGTACTACTTTATGCTTGGTGTCTATTCTCCCCCTAGGGTTAGCAAAGGGCTCAATCTTGGATGAAAGGAGATTTCCTTCTATCTTGGTAGCGAGCTCTTGGGCTTCTTGAATGGATTGAGGGTCTTTGTCTCTAAGAAGATACCCTAGTTGGCCATTGAAAGATCTGGTATAAATGTGAAGAAGATAATCATCTTTCGGATGATGGCTTGGGGGAATTCGTTGGAGTAATGCTTCGAATCTAGTGTGAAATTCCTGAATAGACTCATTCTCATGCTTGGCAAGGCTATTTAGTCGGGTGAGCAGCATGTTAGGGTCTTCTTTGATGCTCCACCTTCTGAGGAAGATTTTCTCAAGTCTATCCATGGTTTTGATGCTTCCATCAGGAAGACTGAGATACCAATGTCTTGCAGCATCATAAAGGGTAGCAGAGAATAACTTCATAAGCAAGTCCTCAATATCATCACTAATGGGGTGAAGCTAAAAAAATGCTGAAAATTTATTCATATGCTCTTCGGCACTAGTGGCATCAGTGCTGGTAAACTTAGGCAACCACTTCTCATACTTGAGTGGCATTTACCTAGGATAGCCAGGTATGGATGACATGTCTAATGGCTTGAACATAGTAGATGACCATTGTCTTTGATTGTTAACTGGGTTTGTAGTATCGGTGTAAGAGGTCGACATGTTTAAAGGAAGTCTCTTTCCAAATAGTGACTTGACAACAGGTGAATTCAAAGGAGGCTTCCTTCTGAAAGCTAAAGGAGGATTATTGAATCTCCTTTTGGTTTGTGGAGTCGACAGATAGTTTTCCTGAAACTATCAAAGAATAGGGGAATAAAATCTGGTGGACTCGCCAGGTAAGCTTGTAAGAGAAAGGTCTTTGAGGCAAGGCTTACCAAAATATTTTTCATTGAGGAAGATTGAATCAGTGTTCCCTGGGAATGACGCCAAAATTTAATCGCACAGTTTGTAGTTTAGGTCATAGGCTAAAGGATAGAGACCAAACTATTGTAACAAGAACCTTCCCCACCTAATGTCACCTCGACGGGGAGGTTCTTTCTATTTAGGGAGGTTAGCCCAGGGGAGACGTCCCCGGTAACCTAGGGTTTGAAGAGGTAGAAAGTATAAGGCCAAGTTTTAGAGTTTCCTCCTCACAGGTTACCACCAATGTCAGACAGTTCGGCTAATCAGCCAATAAATGAAGTGTATGGCCTATTGAAAACACCTGCCCAGGACAAGATAATAGAAACACAATATATATATATATGCAGGCTATAACTCAAAGGGTTAGTACTTCAATAACTATGTGATATTATTTAATAAGCAATGCAATAGATATAAAATGAAGTCAATGTTTTGTCAATTAGCTTATGAAAGACCATCAATTCATCAATATCCAAAGAGATGACTAAGCCAATAGTATATCCAATCAATAATTTGTTCAATAAATGCTTGAAATCATCACTTAATTGCTTATATTCAAGTTTTGCTACGTCAAGATGAAATATCCAACTGTGACGTCAGCCCTAAATATGTTAGTTTGTTAGTTAGGGTTTGAAAATTTAAAGTTTTGAAAGTTTTTTTGTACACTAAAACTTCAACGTTGGAGATCAAATATCAATGCCTTAGGGTATATGGAGTCAAAAGATAAGGGCACAAGGTCTTGAAAGGATGATGACTCAAAGACTAGAGGGTAGGGTTCTATGGTGCTGCAAAGGCAGGGCCCTAGAATCAAAACCCTAGGCGAAAGAGGCTCACTCTGGTGTCGCTTAAGAAAGGCCTCGTGCTCTTTCCTCCTTCTCTAAATCAACTTGGCAAAATGGCTAGCCTAAAGAATAAGTCTAAGGGAGAAAGTGTTGCAAATACAAGGCTTTCAAACCCTAGAAGGTGAAAACCCTAGGTGTAGGTAACCTAGGCCTAGGACGTCTCCTTCTCTCAACCTATAAACTTCAACGCTAGCTCAAGGGAAGAAGAAAGATAAGTGTAGCAAAGGCTATGCTTAATCTCTCTCTAAGGGGACATGTAACAATGAACTACTTGTGTGCTTGTTACCTAGGGTTTTAAATCAACAATATAATAAGCTAACGCAAGAAAACTACACCTACAACCATTCAATTAAGAAGTTTTGTAAGAAAATTCACTTACATATCATGAAGAAGAGCATAAGCAAACCCTAGTTGTAAACCTTCCTTGAGAGAAATGCCAAACAATGCCAAAAATATCCCTCCAATAGCAAGTGCACCTCACTTAGACAACAAATCTACCCAAGAGGGTGCAAAAATCAGATCTCACTTGTGTGAGTGAATTGTGTTATCTCAAAATGAGGGAAAACATCCTCAATTTATATCATCCAATGACCTTTAATTAAAATTTAGGCCATTAAAACAGTCGACAAGGCTAATAACTAAAAATCATACTGTTTTACATTAAACTGCCTAAAGAAAACCCTAAATGAATGTAAGCAGGACGTCTAGCCCCTTTGAGGGAGACGTTGGCCCTTTTTAGGGCAAATCTCAGCACTATAAGACAAACGTTGGCCCTCTCTGGGCCTCCAAACTCTGCCACATGTGCCAAACTGCCCTGTAAAGCTGCCACATGCTGGAGGTGATGTCAAGGATCTCTGGAGGACATCTTGGGTCAATAGAGGGACACGTTCCACATGTAGCGGGTCAACCCCCTAGGGCTGGGCTCAACCAAGGCATCCTGGATGAAAATGTCTTTCTTCTTCTCTCGTGCAAAGGCTCAACCAATCAATATCCTGTCTCTTCCCTTGATGAGGTCCCAACAACCATCTAATGGGATAGTCAGCCCCATGGAGGTCAGAACTAATCATCTCACCCTATGTACCGGTCCACCTAGTCCCTATCCGTCGGGCATGGTCCTACACATCAAAAACTTTGCCCTCCATGGGATCATTAGTCCTCAGGATCATAGCAATGTCAATCAAATTTCATCATTAATTTTATCAAATGCATGCATAAAACCCCTAGCACATCATCTAATAGCTCAAAGACATTACAATGACCTACTATACAAAGCTGAAGAAAAAGACAAAGTGCCCTATTGGGCCAGCATCCATAAGAAAAGGATAGTTCCCAAAGGATATCATCCAAGCCATGTAACACGAGGTGGTGTGGTTAAAGGATGTCCAGGCATAATGGAAGACAGGGGTGATATTATCCGTGGGTGCCTTTGTAGGAGGTGAGTTGTACCTATCATGGATGCAATTCTTTCCAAGCCCTTCATTTCCTTTATTCTTTCTTTTCTTTATTACTTTTTCTTTCTTTTTATTTCAAGGTCTAACTAGAGGAAATTGCCTTGGCGTGGTGACCAGAGCTGACAGTGTTACCCACGACTACTTTCATAGAGATGATAAGGTTGGCTCATGATGAGAGCCCCTTTCCCTTGGCCATGCAACCAAAGGTCACTGCCCTGGCATGTTAACCAGATAATGGAAATGTCATACTGCTAGGTACCTATGAACATAATGGGTTGGCTCATGATGAGACCCCCCATCCTCTTGGCTAGGTCTTGTGTTTTTTCATTTTTCTTAGGGTTCCTCTTGTTTCTTATTGAGAGGATTTTTATTGCCTTCTCGGGGATCCCTGGGCGAGGCATCTCTAGGTTTTATTTTTTACGGCTTTTATCTCTTACCAATTTCTTTTACCCCCTGGGCCTTTAGCCCCTTCTTCCCACAGGATAAGGTGTAACCCCATAAATAGGTCATCCTAATGTCCAGACTAGGGGAATGGGATAGATGAATGGGAGATAAGATGTAAAAGTGATATAATGATGGGAGCGAACGATGGCTCTTAAAAATCCCCCCTGGTGGCAAACCAAAACCTATGGATACAAGGTTGCTAGGGCACCCCATTAATCCCCCCAACCATGTTCAAGTGGGTTAGTGTAATATCTAAGAAGTTGTCAGAAATGTAAGGAATACGATGCATATATCTAAAAGTTATAATGATCAAACATGACACATACCATGATACCTGGACCAATTAACTCATGGAGCAAGAGTCTTCTCCGACGCAAGTCCAAGACAAAGGTGATGGATGTTGCTGCTGCTGACAGGACAGGTCTAATGAAGAATAAGAAAGATGGACCCTCCAGGGCCATGCTCAGGTCAATCCTGCTCTCGGTACTCCATGTCTAGGACCTGTGGGCCTCGAGACATGATCTCCTAGTTATTCCGAGAAATTGGGGATAACATCTGGCTCCAACTCGGGGACATGTTCTCACCATAGAGTGCATGAGAACCTCAACATCTCTGGCATAAACCTGCAGACCCGCTCACACTCGAAATGGGCATCAGTAACAAAGGTGGGGTTGTATTGCCACCCCAAAAATATAATATATATGTATATGACTGAAATATTACAATCAATATGCATGTGAGGAAACAAACTATTATGAAATGCAGACGGTATAATACATGGAAAATGCCTACCTACTTATACTTACCTGTACATTCATGTCCCACCACTTTGGTGGGGTTTGAGGAGGCGTCCACTAATGGGTAATGGGCACGTTCTTCCTTCCAAAGTGGAAAAATAGTACGAGTTATCAAATGATTCCATTCCGACTTTGAAAGGTCTGAGCCATGATTGCGTACATCCTTTCACGTTACTTGGCTCTCCTTTTTGAGTATCCCACATCCATACCAAATCTCCCTCCTTGTATTTTTGGATCTTGTGTTTGGTTGTTCCTTGAACAACCCTGGTGGATTATACTGAGGGAGGTGGGTGGGCTTCTGGTGTAAAAAATTCTTGTTGGGATGGATGAATTTGCACATCCTCTTCATCCTTTTTCCTTTTTAATATCTTCACCGTCCCAACCTCTTTGTTCTGAAACTCATCTAGGAGTTTCTTGTATTCTTCTTTCTTGGGCCACTCAATCTGGTCAAACTCTTCCTTTGTTGCAAAGGGCATATCTTCTGGAGAATATTCTTGAAGAGTTTGTATCACATCTTTTTGTGCTTCATTTACGGAAGGAACGACATTTGGTACGTGATTTCCAGTTATTGGCACATTGAGTAAACGTCTAGTTGTCCCATATTTCAAAGGTAACTGCAAAAATGTGAGATCCATTTCAAGGGACCTACCTACCATTGCACCAAACTTCCTAGACAACAACATTCCCCACATGTCCGGGACATCAACCACTACAATATCTATGTGGATTGTCTTCTCGTGGAATTATTTCAATTGTACATCGACATTTTCAACCACACCATGTGTGGGTATTGCTTTGGATTCAAAACCACACACATTCCTATAAGGCCTCGTGACCTTCAAGCCCATTTGTTGCATGACTTTAAGAGACATCATATTTGCACCAGCACCCCGTATCTAGCATGAAATTATTAATTTATTTGTTGTTCATCATTAGAGTCATGAAGAACGGGGGGTTTTCACCATACTGGACTATGAAGTGATCAACCTGCAACATGATTGGGGGCTCCATAGGCTCAGTTGTTCCGAAACAGAAGGTATCAAAGCGTTCTTTTATAGGGGGGATATTAATTGCTTCTTTTAAGGGAACGTTCACATGCATCTTTGACAAAGCTCCTTCAAAGTTAAAATCAAGGTTAACCTTATTTGTCTTGGATGTCTTGGGAGGAAGAACCTCAAGAGATTTTGGCTGATTAGCGGTAGGTTGTTTCATATTCTTTCTCCTGTATACTTGAACTTCTTTCTTTTTTAGCTTTTCTCATGATTCCTAGTCCAAGTTGTTTATTGTTTCCATTCTTGCTTCTCTTGCTGCTTCCTTCAGGCCCTGTTGATGTTCTACATCCATGATATTTATCTGAGGAAGATTCATAAAGAAGTCCAAATTGTTGACTTGGATCTGACTGACGTTATAAGGACATTCATTCTCCCAATGTGCTTCATTGCATTCCAGGCACCAAGGATTTTTATCAATGATGTTTGTAGGTGCCAGAGTATTCGGGACTTCATTTTCATTTTTTGGCTTGTAGGCTTGGTTCCCTTTCTGGAAATTCCCTTTGAATGGAGGTCTAGGTGCGTGGATCTAGGACTTTTCAAGTCTATCAATCTGGTTCATCATTTCTTATTGATTTTTCATGATGCTATCCACGGAAGCTTGTATCTTACTGATACTGGTGCAGACATATGAGGTAGGCTCAACATTGTGTACTACTTTAAGCTTGACGTCTATTCTCCCCCTAGGGTTAGCAAAGGGCTCAATCTTGGATGAAAGGAGATTTCCTTCTATCTTGGTAGCGAGCTCTTGGGCTTCTTGAATGGAGTGAGGGTCTTTGTCTCTAAGAAGATACCCTAGTTGGCCACTGAAAGATCTGGTATAAATGTGAACAAGATAATCATCTTTCAGATGATGGCTTGGGGAAATTCGTTGGAGTAATGCTTCAAATCTGGTGTGAAATTATCGAATAGACTCATTCTCATGCTTGGCAAGGCTATTTAGTCAGGTGAGCAACATGTGAGGGTCTTCTTTGATGCTCCACCTTCTAAGGAATATTTTCTCAAGTCTATCCATGGTTTTGATGCTTCCATTAGGAAGACTGAGATACCAATGTCTTGCAACATCATAAAGGGTAGTAGAGAATAACTTCATAACCAAGTCCTCAGCATTATCACTAATGGGGTGAAGCTGAAAAAATGCTTAAAAGTTACTCATATGCTCTTCGGCACTAGTGGCATCAATGACAGTAAACTTAGGCAACCACTTCTCATACTTGGGTGGCATTTGCCTAGGGTAGCCAGGTATGGATGAGATGTTTAATGGCTTGAACAGAGTAGATGACCATTGTCTTTGATTGTTAACTGGGTTTGTAGTATTGGTCTGAGATGTAGACATGTTTAAAGGAAGCCTCTTTCCAAATAGTGACTTGACAATAAGTGAATTCAAAGGAGGCTTCCTTCTGAAAGCTAAAGGAGGATTATTGAATCTCCTTTTGGTTTGTGGAGTCGCCAGATAGTTTTCCTGAAATTATCAAAGAATAGGGGACTAAAGTCTGGTGGAGTCGCCATGTAAGCCTGTAAGAGAAAGGTCTTTGAGGCAAGGCTTACCAAAATATTTATCGTTGAGGAAGATTGAATCAGTGTTCCCCGACAACGATGCCAAAATGTTATCACACAATTTGTAGTTTAGGTCATAGGCTAAAGGATAGAGACCAAACTGGCATAACAGGAACCTTCCCCACCCAATGTCACCTCGATGGGGAGGTTCTTTATGTTTAGGGAGGTTAGCCCAGGGGAGACGTCCCCGGTAACCTAGGGTTTGAAGAGGTAGAAAGTATAAGGCCAAGTTTTAGAGTTTCCTCCTCACATGTTACCACCAATGTCAGACAGTCCGGCTAATCAACCAATAAATGAAGTGTATTCCCTATTGAAAACACCTTCCCGGGACAAGATAATAGCAACACAATATATATATATATATATATATGCAAGCTATAACTCAAAGGGTTAGTACTTCAATAAATATCTGATATTATTTAATAAGGAATGCAATAGATATAAAATGAAGTCAGTGTTTTGTCAATTATCTTATGAAAGACCATCAATTCATCAATATCCAAAGAGATGACTAAGCCAACAATATATCCAATCAACAATTTGTTCAATAAATGCTTGAAATCATCACTTAATTTCTTATATTCAAGTTTTGTTGCATTAAGATGAAATAGCCAACTATGACGTCAACCATAAATAAGTTAGTTTGTTAGTTAGGGTTTGAAAATTTAAAGTTTTGAAAGTAGTTTTGTACACTAAAACTTCAACGTTGGAGATCAAATATCAGTGACTTAGGGTATATGGATTCAAATGATAAGAGAAAAAGGTCTTTAAAGGATGATGACTCAAAGACTAGAGGGTAGGGTTCTATGGTGCTGCAAAGGCAGGGCCCTAGAATCAAAACCCTAGGGGAAAGAGGCTCACTCCGGTGTTGCTTAAGCAAGGCCTCATGCTCTTTCCTCCTTCTCTAAATAAGCTTGGCAAAAATGGCTAGCCTAGAGAATACGTCTAAGGGAGAAAGTGTTGCAAAGACAAGGCTTTCAAACCCTAGAAGGTGAAAACCCTAGGTGTAGGTAACCTAGGCCTAGGACGTCTCCTTCTCTCAACCTATAAACTTCAACGCTATCTCAAGGGAAGAAGAAAGATAAGTGTAGCAAAGGCTAGGCTTAATCTCTCTCCTTCAATGGTTGAAAAATATCTCTCTCTAAGGGGACAAGTAACAATGACCTACTTGTGTGATTGTTACCTAGGGTTTTCAATCAGCAATATAATAATAAAATGCAAGAAAATTACACCTACAACCATTCAATTAAGAAGTTTTGTAAGAAAATTCACTTACATATCATGAAGAAGAGCATAAGAAAACCCTAGTTGTAAACCTTCCTTGAGAGAAATGCCAAAAAATGGCAAAAATATCCCTCCAGTAGCAAGTGCGCCTCACTTAGACAACAAATCTACCCAAGAGGGCGCAAAAATCAGATCTCACTTGTGTGAGTGAATTGTGTTATCTCAAAATGAGGGAAAACATCCTCAATTTATATCATCCAATGACCTTTAATTAAAATTTAGGTCATTAAAACAACCAACAAGGCTAATAACTAAAAATCATATTGTTTTACATTAAACTGCCTAAAGAAAACCCTAAATGAGCAGTAAGCAGGACGTCTAGCCCCTTTGAGGGAGACATTGGCCCTTTCTAGGGAAAATCTCAGCACTAGAAGACAAACGTTGGCCTTCTCTGGGCCTCCAAACTCTGCCACACATGCCAAACTACCTTGTAAATCTGCCACACGCTAGAGGCGACGTCAAGGATCTCTGGAGGACATCTTGGGTCAACAGAGGGACACGTTCCACCTGCTGTGTGTCAACCCCCTAGGGCTAGGCTCAGCCAAGGCGTCCTAGATGAAAATGTCTTTCTTCTTCTCTCGTGCAAAGGCTCGACCAATCACTGTCTTGTCTCTACCCCTGATGAGGTCCCAGCAACCATCTGATGGGATCTTCAGCCCCATGGAGGTCCAAACTAATCATCTCCCCATGTGTACCGGTCCACCTGGTACCTATCCATTGGGCATGGTCCTGCACATCAAAAACTTCACCCTCCATGGGCTCATTAGTCCTTGGGATCATAGCAATGCCAATCATATTTCATCATTAATTTTATCAAATTCATGCATAAAACCCCTATCCCATCATCTAATAGCTCAAAGACATTACAATGACCTACTATACAAAGCTGAAGAAAAAGACAAAGTGCCCTATTGGGCCAGCATCCATAAGAAAAGGAAATTTCCCAAAGGATATCATCCAAGCCATGTAACACAAGGTGGTGTGGTTAAAGGATGTCTAGTCATAGTGGAAGACATGGGTGATATTATCTGTGGGTGCCTTTGTAGGAGGCGAGTTGTACCTATCATGGATGAAATTCTTTCAAATCCCTTCATTGCCTTTATTCTTTCTTTTCTTTATTAATTTTTCTTTCTTTTTATTTCAAGGTCTAACTAGAGGACACTGCCTTGGCATGGTGGCCAGAGCTGACAGTGTTACCCACGAGTACTTTCAAAGAGATGATAAGGTTGGCTCGTGATGAGACTCCCTTTCCCTTGGCCATGCAACCAAAGGTCACTTCCCCGGTGTGGTAACCAGATAATGGCAATGTCATACTGCTAGGTACCTGTGAACATAATGGGATGGCTCATGATGAGACCCCCCATCCTCTTGGCTAGGTCTTGTTTTTTGTCATTTTTCTTAGGGTCCCTCTTGTTTCTTATTGAGAGGATTTTTATTGCCTTCTCGGGGATCCCTGGGTGAGGCATCTCCAGGTTTTATTTTTTATGGCTTTTATCTCTTTCCAGCTTCTTTTACCCCCTGGGCCTTTAGCCCCTTCTTCCCAGAGGATAAGGTGTAACCCCATAAATAGGTCATCCTAATGTACATACTAGGGGAATGGGATAGATGAATGGGAGATAAGATGTAAAAGTGATATAATGATGGGATCGAATGATGTCTCTTCAAAATTCCCTCTGGTGGCTAACCAAACCTATGGATACAAGCTTGCTAGGGCACCTTGCTAATCCCCCCAACCATGGTCAAGTGGGTTAGTGTAAGATCCAAGAAGTTGTCAAAAATGTAAGGAATCTGATGCATATATCTGAAGGTTATAATGATCAAACATGACACATACCTTGATACCTGGACTAATTACCTCATGGAGCAAGAGTCGTCTCTGACGCAAGTCCAAGCCAAAGATGATGGATGTTGTTGCTGCTGACAGGACAGGTCTGATGAAGAAGAATAAATATGGGCCCTCCAGGGCCATGCTCAGGTCAATCCTGCTCTCAATACTCCATGTCTAGGACCTGTGGGCCTTGAGACATGATCTCCTAGTTATCCCTAGAAATCGGGGATAACAGTTCCCAAAGGCGAATCTATTGTTTAATGTTATCCTTTAAAGTTCCAATGAACACATCAATCAAGTGCTCATCTGAATAATCTTTTACCTTTATATTCAATCTTTCTAAGTTCTCAATGTGCTCGGTAACTGAACCCTTTATTTTGAGATTTATCAATTCGCTAAAGAAGGTATTGCTCCTTGTATCCTCATAGTGTGCTATCATTTCTTCCGTGAAAATTGTCCAAGTGACAAGTGATTTCTGAGAACAAAGCCATCGATACCATACAAATTGATTGGGTTCTAAATATAAAGAAGCAATTTGTACCTTTTGTGTATGTGGCACATTATGTAAATCAAATAATTTCTCCATCTGAAGTATCCATGTGATTGGGTCCTTGCCATCAAACTTCCTCATATCGATCTTAGGAACGTGGTTGGTCTTCAACCCAAAGTTGGAGTTTCTCCATTCTTGATTCACCTTCCTTGTGTCCTCATCATGAATTTCCTGGGACACATTTTCACTTTCATGTGTCCTCTCTATTAGGAAATTTTTCAATCCTTCCATGATCTCCCCTTTTAAACCATCCATCTTAGTATCCAACTTAGCTTCCATTGAATCCATCATCTCTTGTAGTTCATCTTTGGTTATTATCTTCTTTTGTAAATCATTTATGTCCCTATGCATTTCTTCACCTTCATCAAGAGTCCAATTAGGATTGTCTGGAGGATTATTTGGTGTAGAAGTTCCCTTTTTTGGTGACATGTTGGCCAAGTATCACTTTAAACCTCGATTTTGAGGTGGTTCTGCTAGACAATCTTCCTTTTATTGTATCTCCAAAATTTTGGCCCTTCTGAGTATGAACTTTTATTTTTTGTACGTCTCTAATATTTCTTCTCTTCAATGCCATGGTTATGATGAAAATTGGATGTTCCAAGTGGAATTTACGATAAATTCCTCACAACTTGCTGATTTTTGGCATTTCTAGGAGATCTTACTTGTATAGAATTACCCGCACAAAACGATTTATGTAAAATTATGAAAATCGTACCAGAACTACTATGATCTGTCCACTATCCAATGCATCTAGTCTCACTCAATTTGGATACTCTAGGAATAATTTATGATTGTTTTACTAGGAACACATGTTTGAGACTAGTCAATAGGACTAGTTAGATACCCTATCTTCCACAAGGTGTATCTACAAATTTAAGATGACCCAGAAGCTGGAATTTCTACCACACATACCTTACTAATTTATGAGAATATACTCCAGATTTCAAGGTATGAAACATTATAGAAACACCTTTATAGCGAAAATTCTGCAATGACTCAATTGAGGATGATTCCACAACCCTATCTTAGAAAGGTTGTATCTCCGAAATTATAAGGCCTCAAGAGCTGAAATTTTAACCCAATATACCTTGATCTGTCCACTAAATATCCTCCAATTCATGCCTTCTGAATAGTTGTATAAAAAACATTATAGCTAAAATTCCACGGTGTCTCAGATGTAGCAGTGAAACCCCAAGACCTTGAGCTCTCATACCATATGTTAAGAACCAAATATCAATATATCATAGAAAAACCTCAGAATAAGTAATCAATGCCTTGAAAATGAGAGAATTTCAGATAATAAGCCTCTTTGAGGGGGAAACCTCCTTTTACCCCACATAAATGTTCAAGTACAAGATGATTCGAAATGAAAATGTGTCCTTGGTATATATAAGAGACTAGGAAGTATAATTACAGCTAATGGAATAAATCCGACATAAATAAAATAACATTACTAATGTAATATGCCCCAATTAAGGGGTAATGAGCCAATATTAGGGCTTAACATTCAAACATTGCAAAGAGCAAAGTGTGGGGTGATTCTAGACTATTAGATCCATGAGGACGCATGGTGGAGATCTATGTATTTAGGAGGAAGAAACCTTTGGAGAAAATTCAAGGAGGAGAATGCTTGAGGAGATGGGAGTCGAAGAAATCCCAGCTGTCCATCGAGATAGGGCACATGGAATCGGATCGACATTTCGCTGATTTGCAAATTAGAAGCAGAGCTAGGAGAAGAGTAGACTCGGGAAGTAAAAGGTCATGATTTGATCTTAGACATTGATCACGAGGAGAACATGGACCATGCATTTTGTCTCGAAGAATTTGTTAATTCGGGAATCAGGTAAAAGGGAGAAAACAGTTCACGAAAGTTCTGAAGTGAGGAGTTGCGAAGGGAGATGGCCCATGGTTGTAGTCTGTGGTCACATCAAGGAGGGATCTTAGAATATATATCTATCATCGATGGCGTTCAGACTTGAAAATCTTTAAGGAGAGGGTTCGTAGTTTCCATACAACTTGCATGTCATGGCACGGTCATCCCCGCGCCATGGATGTCTTTACATGACTATGCATGTACATGCATGTCTTCACATGACTATCTCCACTCCATGCATGTATTTGCATGACTATAATGAGGCCATGCATGTATTCTCATGACTATTTTGACTACATGTGTCTTTGCATGGTTATCTCCAAGATATACATGCCTTTGCATTGTAATCTAATTCAAGTAAAGGAATCAGGGTTGTAATTGATGAATCCTATTTAATGGATTGAGATACCCCATTATAAGAATCCTCAAGTAGTCTCAAGTGGTTGGTGTTGTCTTAGATTGATCAATTTAACCAAGGTTATTAATAAATATCTATGGAGGTTCTGGTTCTCCTGGTTAAGAGTTTCCAGGATTAATATTGTCTCTATGTGCATGCTTTCTTGTTGTGTTATTTCTCTCTCAATTTTAAACATGGTATCAAAGACAGTTTGGGTTTGACTCCCTCATGGGAGGGCCTAGTAACTTGCAGAGAATAGAGTAGATAACTTTTGTGAGTGTAGATTGATTGTTATCAATTGTCGTTATGAGGCAAATTTGACAAGTCTCTGTGCAGAGGAGCCACAATATGAGAAGGAGACACTACCTGGAAGAAGTGACTTCCATAGAAAGAACAAGTTATGTAATTTAGAAATAATTATTGTCGGTTGGTGTACCCATATTATTTTTTGTTCATTGTTGCAGATCCAGGTGCTTTCCTTGACATAAATGGATCAATTTACGGTCTCCCCAAGGAATCTCCTAGAGATTCAGACAAGGCGAATCGATGAAATGGAACTTAACATCCAACAAATTAAATCCCTTTATTATTCCTCAGTATTCAACCTTTGCCTCAATTAGATAAGGTGCATTTTTCTCCCCTCATGAAGTTAACACATATAATGGCATTGAGGATCTCGACCCAACTCCTATGGACATTGAAGAAGGAACTCTCTAGCAGGCTAGGGTTTCATAGATTCAAGTTTCTATTTCCTCATATCAATGAATGTATTTCAAAACTCTTTTTATTTTAGGGTAGTTTGTTAAAAATGTTATTAGTGAGTCTGAGTGTGAACTTGATCTGGACATAGCTCCATTCTTTGTCTTTTTTTTTTAGAACTATGTATAGTTCTTTTTCCTTGGCACAACCTTCTTTTTCAATATATAAAGTTCAGTTTCTTTTAAAAATATATTATAATGCGCTTTCCAAATGCTTTAATATTTGTCTATGTTAATTTTATTCACAATACAGTTCAATTAAAAATCATAAACTTGAGACATAGTTACATGTCACAACCATTTTATACTTTACTATACTCATTCTTTTTACCTGTTTTCATGTTTCTTCCTTGACATAATAGAAAGCCAAAATAGTAAAATTGAAACTAATCAATCAAATTTGGAAAAATGTGAATTTAAAGAGAATAAGGATGATAACTTATCGACTAAAGAGAATGCTCACCAAAATTTTATCATATGGAAACAAGAAAGTGAAAATAACAATAAAAAACTAAAAGATACAATGAGATACAAGATGGGTTATAAACATGCTCTAACCAACCTTGAAAACTTGTTTAATATGTATGTTACCCCTCAAATTGTATAATAAATAGTATTCACACTAGATATGATTGATAATTGTATACATGCATAATGCACATGATTATGCCATA
>ML819322.1:145918-159810 GCA_009831015.1 Picea engelmannii
AAAGTGTTTGAAGGCAATTTGGTGGTTATGAAGGAAACCAATATTGGAAATCTTTATAAGATGGAAGGAAAAATTGAAACAAGTGAAGTAGGACTGGTATCTAAGAAATAAAGTGCATCTACTTGTTTATGCCATCAAAAAGTGGGTCATATGAGCAAGAAAAGGTTGGGGTTGCAAGTATTGATAAGATGTAAGTTTTTCTAGACTTTCAATCTTTGAATTTCTGCAAGTTTTATATCTTTGTTCGTTAGAGTGATGGAGTTAGGGGATATATATTCTGGGATCATAGTGCCCAAAAAATCATCACTAGTAGAGATATGTACATGGAACAATCAATAATTGTCCGGGATCAAAAAGGGAGATTTGTTTGTAAATTCATGGAATCATTCAATGGCCTAAAGGTACCGAGGAAATTGTACAATATGTTACATTATTTCATGGTAATCCTAAATTTATTAAGAAGTGACTATAACCATTTTGTTTACTTTGAAAGATTGGAAAATGGTACAATCATTTTCTTGGTATTATATGTTGATGATATGATTTTTGCAATCCAAAGCATGTTTAAGAATAGAAGGTTGAATGTTGAGTTCGCGAATATGTTTCAAATGACATATCTAGGAGCACCAAAACAAATCTTCGGCATGGGAGTATACATAGAGTGGGAAAATATTAAGTTGTGGTTATCACAAAAAAATAATATGGAGAAGATAGTGATGAGGTTCAAAATGTATATTGTGAAATCAGTAAATATCCCTATAGCTTTTCATTGTAATCTTTCTTCAAGTTTATGTCCCAGTAGTAACGAAGAAAAAAATTATATGTCTCATGTACCATATGCTAATACAATAGGAAATTTGATGATTGCGATGAAATGTTTAAGACTAGATATTTCACATGGAGTTGGTGTTGTCAGTGGACACATGGAAAATCCATAGCATTGGAAAATGTTGATTCGGTATATTAGAGGCAGAAGTATCACCTACAATGGTTGCAGTGATTTAGTCTATGGTTACGATTCAGAGGATTTGGACAAGAGGAGACCTACCTCATGCTATGTATTGAAAGAATGAAAGGATCTATTAGGTAAGTTTTTACAGGCAGAAGATAAAGTGTTTTGCGATGGTCGAATAATTGTGCATTTGACTAACTTTCGAGTGTATCAAAATGGGAAAATGAATCATTTTGTAAGACAAGTTACTAATGAAGGTGGAGTGATCCATACATGAGAAAATTGTAGAGACATGTTCACCAAGCTAGTACCATTAGAGAAGATGCGGTAGTGTGTGGCTTCTCTTGGCTTGAAAAAGAGGTGATGAATGGGCTTGGGAAAGGTATTAGGTAAATTGTTGTCAAGGTGGAGATTGTTAAAATGTGACAACAATCAATTAAAAGAAAATGTCGAAACTGGAAATTAGTTATGTAAATATTTGGTTATGTTAGTTTACAAAACTTGTGGAAGCTTGTATAATGGGTGGTACTTCTTGTAACTATGTAACGGTTCAAGATAGATGTATGAATATCAAGCCCAATACATGTATCAAGTTGTAAGCTTGATTGTAAGCCTAGCTTGAATAATAAAGACATTGATACCTTGCCCCATGGATGTTTCCTTGGCACACTGTTAGGTTTTTACCATATGAATATCATGTGTTATCTGAGTTAGTTATTTGTCTTTATTGTCATATTTATTGCATTTATTATTGTGTTCATGCTATTAAACACGAACATGTGTCATGCTTTAGCCAAAGATCAATTCCAGGAATTACTCGAATTGAAGGTTTGAATGATTTGTCCAATCAAATGAAAATAGGAATACAAATGACTTGGCTCAAGGATCTTGTGAGGATTTCCTGGACTTAATGGAGAAAATATTTTCAATGGAATAAGCTTGGACTAGACGAAAAGAAAAAAATCAATGGAATAATCTTGAAACTTTTGAAAATGGAACAACCTTTGAACCGACATCTTAGAATTGTTGGCAGAATGGTCATGGCTCAACTCTCAACTTTGCATGCATATGATGTAGAAATGTTTTGGAAACAAATAAAAAACATATAGAAAACTTTTTATCAATTCTAGTTACCCATTTGAGAAGAGTTGTAATTGTTATCGCCTACCCTACAAATAACTAAGAATATCATGTCTCAAGGCCCACAAGTTCTAGACATGGAGTGTCAAGAGATGGATGACTTGAACTATCTCTCCTAAGATGCGCCTCTTCTCCTCAATGACAAGTCATAATCTGCATAATGATGAATTAGGTCGTAGACCCTTCCTTTATAGCTTTCCAAAACCCTCAATCATGTTGAAAACCTAATTCATTGTTCAATTCCAAAACCCTAAATCACTATAGAAACCCTCATTCATTGTTGACTTCTATTTTTAGCTCATAATGACTTAGAATCATTTTTAACCCTTTTTATCTCAATGTCACTTTCCAAATATAACACCTGTGACTGGAATGACCTCTAGTAACCCTATTTACCCCTCTTTGGCCCTGGCTATAGTATAATGGGGTGGTTTAGACCATTAAGCCTCGCCTGTGGAGCTCCTATTTGGAAAGGGACATTACAGTCCTCCCTTCCCAAAATTGCTTTTCCTCAAGCAATACTAGTCTAGGGTGTTGCAACACCTACTCGCTCTCCCAAGTAGCATCCTCTACTCGAATCCCTCTCCATTTGATCAAACACTCTCTGATGACCCGGCTCCTCAGTTTCCTCTCCCGAAACTCCAAAACCTCTTCTGGAACTAACTCCAATTGTCCCTCCTCATCCAACGGGGGAAGATCCTCTGATGTGCTAATGAATTGTCCCACTGCCTTTTTTAGGAAAGACATGTTGAACACGTTATGAATATTTCTCCCTTCTGGAAGCTCTAGCTCGTAAGAAACCTCACCTATCTCAATAAAACCAAATTTCCAACCTCAAAGCTGTGCTCTATCCTGTGCTTGTCCGCACTTATCTTCTGTCGGTTTTGTGCCATCTGCAGGTTCTCTTTCAACAACTTGAGAATATCCTGACTCTCTATGATCCAATCCTTGGCCTCGGGAGCTCTCCTCTCCCTGAAGACCAAGTATACCAAAGTGGGAGCATCATATCCATACAATGCTCATAAGGGTGTCATACCAATGGACATGTGGAAGGTGTTGTTGTAGCAATGTTCTCCTAAATGTAACCACTTTGCCCATGTTCTTTCTTGTTGTCCTACATAGTTCCTCAAATACCCTTCAACCCACTTGTTGACAATCTCGGTCTTCCCATCTGTCTGAGGGTGATAGCTGGTGCTAGGTGTCAACTCTGTCCCCACCAACTGAAACAACTCTCTCCAAAATGTCCCTATGAACCGATTGTCCCTATAACTGATGATGTTCTTCGGCAACCCATGAAGTTTGAATACCTCCCTGAAGAAAATCTCGACTACCTGAACTACGTTGTACTCTATCGGTATGGCGTAGAAGTGAGAAAACTTGGTCAATTTGTTGACCACTACATAGATATAGTCCTTACCCTGGACCTTGGGTAGACCTATGATGAAGCCCATAGATATACTCTCCCATTTCTACTCTAGAATGGGGAGTGACTGAAGTAGCCCTACTGGAAGAGTATGCTCTAACTTGTTTTGCTAGCAAGTCACACACTCACTAACATGTCTCATAACATCTTGTTTGAGGCCCTTCCATGAGAACCTATCTCTGATCTGTCTATAGGTCTTGAAAAACCCTTGATGGCATGATAGAGGTGAATCATGAATTGCGGTGAGAATCTTCTTCTTAAGCCCTAGATCTGGAACCAAGTAGACTCTATCCTTGTAAAATATGACATCGTCAATGACCCTATATTGGTCATCCTATATCTTCCCATCCATCACCTCACAAGAAAACTTGTTCTTGGAATATTCCACTAACAAGTGGGATTTCCAATCTACTAAAATCTCCATCAAAGAACATGTCGTAGGTCTCCTCGATAGTGCATCAGCCACAATGTTCTTCTTCCCATTGAAATTATCTATGTCAAATTCGAATGCCTATACCTTCGTCACCCATTTCTGTTGGCGCTCACTGAGATCCTTCTTCTTAAGGAAATACTTCAAACTGTTGTGATCGGTCTTGACCACGAATTTGCTAACCACCAAATATTGTCTAAACTTTGTCAAGGCATGCATGATTTCCACCATTTCCTTGTCATAAATGGAGTACAACCTCTCAGGTTGAATCAACTTTTGTCTCTTGAATACAATGGGGTGTCCTCCCTGCATCAAAACTGCACCGATCCCTTCACGAGATGCATCACACTCTAATACAAATGGTAAGGTGAAGTCTGGTAGTGCCAACACTAGACAAGTTCCCATGACTTCCTTCATGTGACAAAGGCTTCCTGTGATTTCTCGATCCATATGAAGGCCCCATGCTTGGTAATATCTTTCAGCGGTGCTCCAAGCTCAGAAAAACCTCATATGAACCACTTGTAATAGCTGCACATCCTGAAGAAGCTCCTCAATTCTATCACGTTCTTGGGCATCGACCAATCCAGAATGGTTTGTTGACAGACGAAATTGACTTCTCATCAACTGGAAGAGTGAATCCGGTCCGGGGTTGTCTAATTAACCCAAGTCGTTTGGATTAATTCACTCTGACAGGTTTAGTGGCTCCATTGGACGATCTAAGTTCTAAAGAAAGCAAAAAATAACTAAAGGAAATGCAATAACTTACTAAATAACAATCACTAAAATATATATGTACATCTAAATATATATATGTACAGTTTATTTAAATAATATATGTATAATAGTTCTATATACAATCTGTACAAATCATGAGTTTTAATCTAAACTCATAAAAATCGAATGTAAATTGGTTCCTTTAACAACAGTAATAAAGAAAGCGAAAATACTATTTTGTTTTTTTGATTTGTTTTCTTGGATGTATACATAAAATCAAATATTAAACTACTTAATTGAACAAAAAATTATAGATAGTGGAAATCGTTCTATATCTAAAAAAAACTTCTATATTCAGCAAACAAATGAAATCAAATAACAGACTAACCTGTTAATGGATCCAATGTTTCTACAATAGTAAATATCTAGTCACTTTATGTGAGAAGTAAACCTGCAACGAATCTCAAGGTTGCTTCGAACAAATGCGAAACAATATGTTGGAGATTGAGTTTTGATAACAGGACATATAATGGACATAGTTACAGTGACCTTATGATTTACAAGTGACAACAATGATATAAATCTTCTTGTAAGAACTTGTAGTTATACATTCAATAGGAAATAAGAGATAAATCTCAGATTTGTATCGAATTAATGATCACACTATATTATATCTGAAACGTGAGATATGGACAACATATGAAAAGAATTATCTCAAATAACAATAAATTATAAAGACAAAAAGCTATCATCATCTATTATCATATCTAGATAAGTAGAACTTAAACTAAAACATAATAAACAAAAGCTAAATCTATAATATGTATTTTGTTCCATTCAAGTCTGTGTGCAAATATCCATACTCTATCCCCTTGCCAGGATGCTCCACTGTTTACAAAATGATAGGTTTATAAAGGTCTCAGGAAACATAACTGTTTCTATTCGTGAGATCAAATTTGTTTCAAAAATAAAGGGGGATGCAACCACCCTGATTTTACTAAATATCCAAAAACTAACAATAGTCTATTTCTGTTTATTCAAAATACATCATAGATATGACTGGGAGATCTTAAAAGTGCCGCAGATCAACTTTGAAATCATGGACCCCTGAATTATCCTAAAAGAAAAAGAAAATAGTTTATTCAATATATAAAACAAGCTAATTTAATAATAAAAATAGTTTATTCAACAAACCAAATAATCTAACTTAAGAATGACAACAATCATGCTATTAAATTAAAAAAAAAAAAGCATACCTCTAATCATGAAATCAAATTGTATCATGAAACTTTGGAGTTAACGATGGCTGTAGTTGCCTCTACATTTTTAAATATCACATGACCTATGGTTTTCATACGCTTCCCCTTCCCTTGGATGATAGATTCAAGCCTATGGTTTTCATTTGTTAAAACATCAACTTGGTCTTTTAAAAACTTAACTCGTGACTGTAGAAACGAGACATCAGTATAGTATCTGTCAATCCATCATAGACATACATCACACTGTGACTATGTGGCATTTGCATCAAAACAAACAAGATTATGGATCGGAGAACCCTCCATACGGATAGTGGATTTATTATAGAGATGGACACCAAGAAACTCTGGATTGTCTTTCAAACAAGGAGGCAAATTATCGACAAAGTTATAGGGTCGGTCAGGGTATAGCCCGAATGACATAGGGTCTTCCTCTGCAAGGAATTTTTCAATTTCAGAGTCTGAGCTTTCGTTAACCTCAATTATGTTGATCGCATCTGTACGAGAGTTTGTCTTATTTCGAAGACTTCAAGAAATTAGCCTGCCAGTTCTTTTGTTTTTGAAATTGACATCAACATTACTTTTAAACTTCTTTCCTGTAGGTTTCCTTACAATTTTAACACAGTCCTTTGGATGTGTAACCTATTGACTAGCCTATTGAATGACCTCAGGATAGATCAAAGTTTCGCTATTAGGGGAAGAGGCACAAGTCTGGGGAGGTGAAAGAGATGTCGTCAGGTGGACAAGGGTTTCCTCAACGACGAGTTTATCTACTTCTCCCAATTCAGGGTTACCATAACCATTTTGTGTTATAAACGAATCCCAACAATAATTTTTCAATTGTAACTGATAAATGAGGATGATTTTAATCAAGCCGTGATGAAAAATACTAGAATCTGACCTCTATTTCTTATATCTTTTTCCCATTTTATATAGACTTCTGAGTAAGTAATATGGCATCTTCAAAAGGAAACCCATAAAACTCATAAGCAGGTGTAAATGATACAAAAATACAAGCCTATACCGTCCCTCACATGTAACAAATTGCTTTACCACAGCGAGTAAATCATGCCACAAATCTTTGAGGAATGAAATTGGCATACCTCTATCACAGCATGTTATTTTCCGAGATGTAAATAGCAGGGTCCAATGGAATTCCTCCACTTTCACATTTTTAAAACATTTCTAACAACTCACTGGAAATCCTGTGGCTTGACTCAAGAACTCCTCAGTAACCTCCAGTTGCACATCACCAACTTTTTCCCTACAACCATCAAAGGATAAGGCGAATTCTTGGGCAACACGAAGATTAAAACCCTGAAACTTCCTGATGAAAACATATCAGCCATTTCTTTCCAAATTCTCCCTAGCATCGTCGTCTGAGAGTAGGGTTTGGATACCATTTGGTTCAGTTCTTACGACAGGATCCATACTGGATGGGAGGGTAATCAAACAAACAGAGCATACCTGTAGGGTTTGTGAAAACAAAAAAGAGCCATAACCCCGAGCCTAACAATAAACACTGTAAAGACTCATACAACGGGAAGGGTGTTTAATTAAAATGTATGCGAAGAGGTTTGTTAAACCCGAGGCCATCCTAATAAGTAATGGCAGTCTGAAAATCGCATGCCACCTTGGCATTGAGTATGAGCTAGGACCAAAATATTGAAACAAAAATTAGTGCGCGCATCATAGGTTTGATTTCAATGTTTGGGTAAGTGAAAAATCAAGAGTTTTGTAAAAGAAACATAACCAAGGATCAAACCAACACTATACAAAAATCAAATGGTGGGGGTCTTTCATTCAGAAAACCATCAATCTCTTAGGCATGCTTAGAATTGAAAGGATCACAATCAAGGAGAGCAACATCTTCATAGAAAGAAATCAAAATTCTATAATAAACCATATGAGCAATGTGCCTTTAATGAAATTTTAAAAACATAATGGTAATCCTAGTCACAAGTTTTCATGCTTGCAGTCATGAAAAAAAAGTTTGAAAGGAGAAGCGATGATTTACAACTGTTGTTTCGGAAACTGCTCATGAAGAGTAATAAAATTTCATGACCCTGTGTAGGCAACTTATGTAGGTCATTTTATTTATATAATAAAAATAACAATAAGATTATTGCTGCCAACAATGGCAACATGCTGGGAGAAGCAGTTATCTCTGTTACATGAACGAGTTTAGGTTAGAAAAATCTAAAAAACTTCAAATCGAATAACAACTAAAAAGTCATTTGAACATCTCAAATAATCATGAAGCAATCTAGTTTCAGATAAATTTTATTTTTAAAGGAACAAAAACTGGTGACAAACTTGGAAAAAGAAAGCCACGATGTTAATTTAAAATCTTCAATACTGTTGACAGGGCCACTGCTACCAATAGGCATTCATAGCCTCAAGAGGGACGTAAATTAACCCACTCTGACGTTTGTATCCTGTCAAGAAATTTCAATCAGAACGAAGGACGCTTAGGGCCAAAATGAAATTCATATCTGAGAATTTTCTTTTACCTGACATTGCTTCGCTACAAGCGAGCTTGTTCAGTACCCCGACGAAGTTATCTTGGAATTATGCATGCATTTACCCACTGCCAGTAGACCTATTCAGTGTCTTGATGGGTTTACAAACACTTCCCACAACTCTCTGAGAGTTTATTCACATTATGATATAGTTTTAAAGATATTCAATAGAGCGGGGCGACGCTGAAAATTCCAATTTTTTAACACATCTTAATATTTCCACAGGCCTTTAAATTTTTCGTGTTATCCTTCATCAAGATCCAAAAATAGTTTATTAATAAAACCGACTTTCAAGAACAGGAAGACATCGTTGAGTTTCTCTCTTAAAGAATAGGGACAACGTAATAAGAATTTTATAGATGGTCGTGAATACTTTCAATTGCAGATTGAAACCGAGAAAACACTTTTCAAACAAAAAGTCATCTTTAACAAGGCTACAATTTCAGAGAAATACAACAATTGATGTTTTGACAACTTTTAGCAGCTATTTTCGAGGGGGGAGTATTTTGTTTTCTTTGTATGAGTTGGCCCGTGGTGCAGGCATGTGTGTTTCAAAAGGAAAGACCAATAAGCAGAAATGAAAACAATACAAACCAGAAAAGAAAAACAAACAGTAAGGAAAACAAAACATAAAATATTTACAAAATGTGTATGGGAGACTCATCAGGTAAAGTACTTTTTTAGAGCTTGGCCATTCACCAGGAAGGTGTATGGTTATCCCTATAAATTCTGTAGGCGAAAGGAACTGGGACCTAGTTTTTCAGCGATTAAAAATGGTCCTAACCACAGGTTTTGAAACTTAGTATGCTCTCTTTTTCCTCATGAGGTATGTCCCACTAAAGGACAAGGTCGCCTACCTTGAAATTTCTATCAGAGGTAGGATTGGAATCAAACCAGTTTTTAATAATGAGTTGATGTGGATCCAATTTTTGTTTTTCTTGAGCCCTTACTTCCTCTAACTTTAGCAAAGTGTTAATCCGGCTCTCCAAGGGAGGACAATCTTCTTCTTGCACCTTCTACGATAACTGTAGAGATGGAATAAGGACATGTGGTGGAAGAATCGCTTCCCTTCTGTAAATGAGAAAAAAGGGGGAATTACCAACAATAGTTTTAGGAGTTACCCTGTCAGCCCAGATTGCATTCAATAATGCGTTATGCCAGTTTTTATGGTTTTCGGAGATCATTCTCTTGATGATTTTGATCAGGTTTTTATTTGTTGATTCTGCCAAACCATTGCCTTGAGGGTAATAACTGGAAAAATATTTTAATTTCATTCCTTTTTCTAGAGAGAAATCACTCATTTCAAGAGATGAAAAATAGGAAGCGTTGTCAAATACTAGGCATTCAGGAATACTGAAATGAGTGATAATATTTGAATTTAGGAAGGATATTACCTGACTAGTATTTACAACTTTTAATGGGGAAGCCTCAGACCATATGGAGAAATAATATGTGGCTGTTATGATGTATTTATGCTGCTGCAAGGATGACAGATTGATTGGACCTATAATATCCAGGCCCCACTGCTGAAAAGGGGAGTCTACTGAAACTAGTTGCAGTGGGAATGTTGGTTTTTGTATTCGTTCAGATGTCTTTTGACAGATTACACACTTACGACATAAGGCATGAGCATATTTGAAAAGGGTATGCCAGTAATAGCCTTCTCTTAATACTTTGTGGGCGGGGGTGTCTCCACCAAAATGCCCACGAGCTTCCCGTGGATGTAATTCCAATAAGACTTTTTCTGCTTCATCTTTTTCAAGACATCGCATAAGTATTCCATCGAAATTTTGACAAAAAAAAATACCGTTAATCAGCTGAAAAGAAGCAGATTTTAATCTTAGTGAAATCCTTTTTTGGGGATCAAGGTGACGGGGAGTTGATCCGTGTATAAGACAAAATTTGATGTCGTTGTACCAGGGACTAGAAAGGTTTTGTGCACAACAGATTTGATTTTGATCGTGCTGATCTTGAATTAATATATCAGTTTCATTTTGTTGTCCTATAGTTGAATCAAAAACCAACAATTTCTGCTGGGGTGATTTCTATATCATATTCTTGTAAAGATGTGACCCAGTTTGCCCTTTTTTCACCTAGTTCTTTCTATACTAACAAATTTCTGACAGCAGGGTAAGGGACAATGATTTTCGTCCTAGATTTCAGTAGATAAGATCGGAAGTGTTTTATCGCTTTAAAAACGACATAGGCCTGCTGATCTATTGCTGGGTAATTAAGTTCTACTCCCTTGAAGGATGAGCTCATAAAGGAAATTGGGACTTCATTGTTTTTAGTATTCTTTTGGGTTAGGACAGCAACACAAGACCAATCAGAAGTAAACATGTAGAGGGTGAAGTCTCGCGAAAAGTTAGGGTTCATTAGAGAAGGAGAGTCTACTACAGAATTTTTTATTGAGTCAAAAGCCTAACTTTCCAAAGGTCGCCAATGGTACTGTACATCCTTTTTTATTAAATTTTGTAATGGTCTGACCATTTCTGAAAAGCTGGGGATGAACCTCCTAACAAAGTTTATCTGTCCTAAGAAATATTGCATGGACGTTTTTGAAGAGGGAGGGGGTAGTTTTGAAATGACTTGGGTCCTTTCAGGGTCAATAATCATCCCTTCATTTGATACAATGAATCCAAGGAGCTTACCTTGTTCTACTGTGAAGACAAGTTTTTTAGGATTTAAAGAAATGTCGTACTTACGACATCGCTCCAGAACAGATCTTAGATGGCCTAGATGATCTCCTTTATTTTTTGAGAAGACAGTGACGTTATTCAAGTAAACTACTACAGATTGATTGATTAAGCCACGGAAAGCGATATCCATCGCTCTCTGAAAAGTGGCACCAACATTTATGAGCCCAAAGGGCATCTTTCTATAAGCGTAGGTGCCCCATGGGGTATGGAAAGTAGTTTTGAGCTGGTCTGGAGGAGACATAAGGACTTGGTTATACCCTGAAAAACCATCCAGCAATGATAATCTTTCAGAACCAGATACTTGTTGAAGGATATGTTCCATGGGAGGTACAGGGTAGTTTTCTTTATCAGACGCTCGGTTTAAATTTCAGAAATCGAAACATAGTTGGATTTCACCACTCTTCTTCCTCACAAGGATAATATTAGAGACCCACTGTGTATGTATTACTGGGAAGATTATTTTAGCATTTAGGAGTTTGTTTAATTCTTTCCTGACTGTTGGTTCGAGTTTTGGGTGCATCTTTCTTAACTTCTGTTGAAAAGGTTGGGTCTGGGGTTTCATGGGAATTATGTGTTGTATGATGTTAGGATCAAAGTTCTTTAGGTCGTCGTATGTCCAGGCAAAGACATCTTTGAATTCCTTAAACAACTTAATAAATGCTATCTTTTCTTGCTCAGAACATCCCAACCCCAAATTGATGCACTGTGGGTTATCTTTAGTTCCCAAAATTACTTTTTCATGTGTTAAGGAAGAACTATTCATTTTACAATTCACTGATTTTCTGAACTTATCGTGAAGATCATAAAATTTTTCTAATTTAACCACAGATTTTGGGATAGAGTTTATCATGTCCGATGCAGACTCCAGGGATCTTGGATCTGGTATTACCGTAAAATCATGAAGGTTTTCGTCGTGGGTACCTTCATCAATCATTATGCCCTGGAAATTCTCTTCCATGTGTAGAAAACTGATGATCTATTGATCGTCATCGAAGGCTCTCCAATTTGTGATGTTGTCTGGGACGGATGGTCTGAAGAACAACTCGATGGAAAATGAATTCGGAGATAGGACTTCTGCAGGAAAAAGTTTTGAGGCGACGTTAGCTAACAAGTCAGCCTCAGAATTATTTAATCTAGGAACATAATTTATGTTAAACGCAGAAAACGTGTTCATCAAATTCCATACCTCAGTCTGATATCTTTTCAGGTGCGGAGATAAACAGTGGATAGAATTTTTTACCTATCTAACCACGATTTTTGAATCAGTAAAAACAGTCAAATTCTAAATGTTCAAATCTAGTGTTTTTTTTATACCTTGAAAGAGTGCCTCATATTCGATGGTGTTGTTTGTGCATTCGAATTCTAACTAGCAAGCAATCAAAGTTTTGTTACCTACTGAATCAATGAGCACACACTCTGCACCAGCTCCTTCCTTAGATTTTGACCCATCGAAGTAAAGAGACCATATTTGATTCTTGTCAGGTGCATGTGGCCACTGAGAGAAGGCTGTCGACTGCGTGCATGTCATAATTTCAGATTTCTATTCCGGGTCAGTAATGGTAGAGGTTTCAGCCATGAAATTGCCGAAAAAAGTGTCCATCCCCTATATTTCAGGTGAATTTTCGAAAGCAGTGAATGGTTCATTAGGATCATTTAAATCGGTTACTGCAAACTTAAGATAACGCTCACGATTTACCATGATTTTGTTAGGCTTTCCGTTCTTGGGAAGCCACAAGTGAGACCAATCCGTTGCAAAATAGCCATGTAGTTGTTCAGACTAATCTCTACTTAAAAAAAAACCATATACTTATGGGATATCTACGACAATGATATCAATAACTTGATGGACTTTAAGATTAGATGATAATCTGATGAGCACATTTTTTAATTCACCTATGACTTTAACACTAGTTCGATAAAGTTGGATAATTTTCAGGCTGGACGATTGAACTTTGGCATTAATTTTTTGACAGACAGACCAAGGCATTATGTTTGACGATGCACGTAAATATACCATACAGTTATGTACATTCCTATTGAAAATTTCAAAAGTCAACAAAAAGGGTGGGACATTTCTGTGAGTATTAATAACAGACGTTTGTTGTTCTTTAATCGCAGCCCCTGAAACTAGTTTATCTACATTTGTTACACTTTTTACAACAAGGACTCTTTTATCAGAAGGCTCTGACATCGTTTTGGCAGAGACCTTTTGAGGTGTTTTGGGGTTGTTTTCAACAACTTTGTTGTTGTTTTCAACAACTTTGTTGTTGTTCGGATTGTTTTTTTTGCTATTGTCTGCAATATTCTGCAACATATTTTACAGAAGAAAAGGGAATTTTAATAATTCATAAACATAAATGTTAGCCCTAAGTTTTTTTAGATCCTCAATCAAATCATACTCTAAACTTGGGGCTGCTGAATTCTGTTTAGTTTCAATTGATTTAGACTGTTTTGGAGGTGCATTAGTTACAATTTCAGAAGAAGACGTATTTATTGTCTTGCTCCTGGTATTGTAAGGATGAACTGTTTTGAAATTAGCTTGAAAAATGCTATCCGAAAAATGTCCAAAAATGTTTGGGGAGGATTCATCCTCTTCCACTATCTCTTGTTCAACTACTTCTTCATGAATATCGGGAGGAATCAAGTTATCCTGTGCTTCTAGAATCGTTTGAATAGCAAATTGTAAGCTTTCTAGATTTAGGCCTTCAGAATTTGAGTTAGGTCGGTTTGCAGGAAAAGGCTTCCTAAAAGGGGGT
>ML819322.1:167376-187690 GCA_009831015.1 Picea engelmannii
TTTACCTCATGTGTTTGTAAGAACCAAAATACTTATAGCTCTTCCCAAAATCCTCCAAAGATTCTTTTTTTATTGCATCAAGAAATGGGATCTTGGAGAAATACTTTCTCTAAAACCCTAAGAGAAGAATAATGAAAATGGATGGAATAGAGAGAGAGAGTGGAAAATCAAGTTGCATAACACTAGATTAAGATATGGTAAGTGGAAGAGTTAGAGGAGTGTTCATTTTATACTTGGAGAGGCAAAAACACCCCTCTTGTATTTATGGCAAGTGTCCAATGCCAAGCAAAAGAGGAAATCCCTAGGCTAGGGTGCACCATTTAGGGTTTGAATGATAGATCAAGAGTGTATATGGTGTGGGAAGTGTTGGGATCACATGAAAGTCAAGTGGGAAGGCTATGGGATTCATGCCAAGGGAGAGGAAGAGGCCCCAAATAATTAAAAAAATATTTTTCCTTGGAGATCAACAAAAGGAGGGGCGTAACTTGCTAGGAGGGCACAATATTTTGGGATGATGGAAGGATTGGAGGGAGATATGTGAAGGAGAGTGTGTGGATCCACTCTATTAGGTGATTTGGAGGCTAAAGGGAATGGAATCACATGATATGGGGCCTCACTGAAGTCACAAAATTAATTTATTAACGAAAAACGTCAATCCCCCTAGGAGGGCGTAACTTTTGAGTGTGGTGATGGGGTAAGGGTGTTTAAAGGGTTGAAACAAGGTTGGGTGGTTATATTATGCTTAGGGAGTCTCTATATAACCTTATTTCATCATTTTACATCCTTATAACTCATTATTACAATTTTACATTCTTGTCATGTATGGACTTTAGCAATTAAAATTGTTGTTTTAGAGTGAATGACACTCCGGGTGGACAAACCCATGGCCAAAGTTGTCCGAATGAGATGAAACTTGGTCCATGGATGTGGGGGGTGATATTCCATTTTATTTTAGCACAAATACCCCTATCAAAATTCCAAGGACCTAGTTTTTACAATTATTGCTCAAAAATAAATAATTAAACCTCCAAACTTAGGGAAATTTAATTAAAAAAAACTATACTAGACTTGACATAATTCTGCAAAAAATTCTAAGATGTCTTGCATGGTCATTTACAATGATTCCCTATAATGGTTACCAAAAGATAAACACACTAGAACATCGTTCACCACTTTGGAGGAATTATTGCAAGTGTGAGGGAAAAACTCAAGGGAAATCAATAAGGCTGAAAATCATAATTGATAACCTGAGAATAAAAAACCCTCAGTGAAAGGAACTCTTCCATTGAACTGATCCCAAGGTAACTAACCTAGACATGACTCATGCTGACCTATTACATTGTTAACCCACGCACGGGTGCGAAAATTCCAGATACAAAAAGAAGTGTTGGGGCCAAGCATGCCATGTAAAACCAAATTCTTTGACAAATTTACATCTGATGATGCATCTCTTCATGGGACATGGATTTGACCACCTATATTGGAGAGGCAATCAACATCTGGGTTCACATGGGGACGTCTGTTTGATCTTCTCACTCGAGACGAAAAGCATATGAGAATCCAACACCTACAACAAAGTGCTCACCAATAACCAACATAAGAATACATATATACATGATTAAATCAATGAATGCTATATAGAACCTCTACATAATGAAATAATCAACATACAAAACCAATATTTACAACAAATGAAACCTATAGTAAATTTTTTTTTCTAAGTACATATTTACATAATGAATGAAATAGTACAGAACTAAGATACAAGGAAAAGGGTTAGAGATACGTTACAGAGGCTGTCCTTTTCGACACCAAGTTTCCCCTCATATGAAGAAAAGTATGAGTTGATGCCCATTCCTCAGAATTTTAATATCTCACCATCCAAATGGCCGAGATGAAAAGAATTTGGCCCTACTATTTCTCTGATCAAATATGGCCCTAACCATAAACTGTCAAATTTTTCATTCTTTCCCGGTTTCTCTCTACCTCTATCTCATAAAAAAATTGTATCCTCGATCATAAAATACCTATGTCTGGCTGACCTGTCGAAATATTTTTTTATCTTACTCTGATTTCTACAATTCTAATCATAATCTTTTTGTCTGATTTCATCTAACTCAATGATCTGATTGACCCTATTCTGAAATGCATCATGCTCTGTGGAAACATCCTCAACTGACCTGTAAGTAGGAAGTCTAATATGCACTGGCAACCTAGCCTCCAAACCATACACTAACTCAAAAGGACTCTTTCCACTAGCTTATTTCTTTGTTATTCTGTCGGCCCATAATGCATGTTTGATCTTACTATCCCAAGATTTCTTATTTTCACCAACTATTTTCTTAACAATGGTCATTAAGTTTTTATTACTTGATTCATCTTGACCATTTCCTTGGGGATAGTAATCTGATGCATGTGATAATATAATACCATACTTGAAGCAAAAATCTGACATCTCGGCTGAACAAAAGGCCTTGGCATTATCTGTAACTATCTTTGATGGGACCCCAAATCTAGTTATGATTTTATCTTCAAGGAAATCCATCACTACCTTTTCAGTTGTTGATTTTGTTGGGATGGATTCAACCCATTTTGTAAAGTAATCTGTTGTTGTAATAACCCATGAATAACCATTACTTGAATTATCATTAAACTTTATAATGAAGTCCAAACCCCATTTTTGGAAAGGTCCTTCAACCAACATTGGTTGCAAAGGGAGTGCTGCTAATTTCTGCTTTCCTGTGAAAAAACTAATATGGCTCACATTTCTGAACAAACTGATGCGCATCTAAAAATATAAGGGGTCAATAAGATCTTACTCTAAGGATTTTGTGGGTAGTAGTTTTAGAAGCAAAGTGTCCACCACAAAAAACCCCATGGAATTCATCCATTAGTTTCTTTGAATCAATGTCATCCACACATCTAAGGATAACCCCATTAGGATTTTCCCATCCTAATCCATCTCTAGTAAGGACATACTTGGAAAATTTTAACCTTAAATCCCTTTTCTAGTGTCCTACTAGATGGCCTAGACAAGTTAAATTTTTGAGATAAAAGAAAACGTCTTTGTACCATTCCACTTGTTCAAGCTTTAGTAAGTTAGGATGCCATTCTTCATTATTGATTTGGTTAACCATATCCAAGGCCTTCCCATTACTTTCTGTCAACATTTTATCAAGGCCTTGACACTTAATAAATTTAGTTGGTCTTATCTCCAAATCATACTCTTGGATTTTAACAATCCACCTACCCCTTGAGCCCAATCCTTCTACTTGAGATAAAACATCTTTAACCAAAGAATTAGGAACATAACTAATCACCTTGGAATATCTTATGAAGACTCTGAAATGTTTGAGTGATTTGAATAAGGAATAAGATTTCTTCTCAAACATGGGATACTTTAATTCTGAATTTTGCAAGGCCCTACTCATATATGCAATACACTAAGCATGGCCTTGATTATTTTTCTAAAGAAACACACCAACAATAGTGTCTTCATAAGAAAAAGAGAAAATCTGAAAGTCTTTCTCATATTTTGGGATAATAAGGACCAGAGCTTAACATATGGCAGTCTTAATCTGTTCAAAAGCCCATTTACTTTCATCATTCCATTCAAGCTTTACATCCTTCTTAAGTAGTTTATATATAGGCTTCACCATTTCAGCATAGTTGGGAATGAACCTATGGACAAAATTGGTTTGTACTATGAAGGATTGGAGAGATTTATTTGACATAGGAAAAGGAACTTTACTGATGACTTCAACTCTCTCTGGGTCTAACTTAACCCCATGTTTTGTAATTATGTGGCCCAATAATTTACCTTCAGTCATGCCAAAGACTGACTTAGCAGGATTTAGAGAAATTCCAAACTCTCTACATCTATCCAAAACTTGCCTAAGGTGATTAATATGAGTTTTACCATCCTTAGAAAGATTGTTAGATCATCTTGATATATTTCAATCAGTTTACCAATCAAAACCCTAAAGGCATAATCCATAGCTCTCTAAAAAGTATCTCCAGCATTTGATAAACCAAATGGCATTCTGAGATATTCAAAAGTTCCCCATGGAGTAGTAAAAGTAGTTTTATGCCTATCTTCTTCTTTATGTCTGATCTGATTATAACCTGAGAAGCCATCAAGCATGGAAATCATTCCTGAAACTGTAACCTGTTGAAGTAAAGTTTCCATCTTGGGTAGGGGATAGTTGTATTTTGTGCAAGCAATGTTTAAATTCCTGAAGTTAATACAAATCCAGATCTTTCCATTCTTCTTCCTAGCAACAACCAATTTTTATCACCATGAAAAATGTCTACTCTGAGCAATGATGACAACCTCTAACATTTTATGTAACTCTTGTTGGACCAAAGGAGCTAACTTGGGGTTTAATTGTCTCAACTTTTGTCTAAAGGGCTTAGTTTCTTCCTTCAGAGGAATCATATGTTGAATCACATCCACCCTATAGACTTTGAGCTCATCATAACTGAAAGCCAAGACATCCCTATATTCTTTTAATAACTCGACAATTTGAATCATTTCCTCTATAGGCGTAGTCTTTCCTATTTTTACCATCCCAGGCTCTTCACTTGTTCCAATGTTAATTTCCAAGTGGTCTCATATCTTTTTCTTTAATTCTTGTTTTTGTTTGTGACCATCATGTCTATCAAAGTCCCTTTCGAGGGACACAACTCGCCTAGGGGGTGTTTTCAATTAATCATCATTTCCTGTATAATTACAACCCTCCTCTTTAATGATGATGTCCAAATCTGAAAATTCATGCATGTGGGTCAAAAATTTAATCATTTGTTTGTCATCATCAAAAACCTGCCAATGATCTATATTATTAGGAACTGAGGGCTGAAAAATTACTTCCACTGAAATATTTTGATCAGCCAAACCATTTGGAATTTGAAGTGTGAACGTGGCTACTGCAAGCTCGTCTTCCTTTGCATTATGTTCTCTCAAAATAACAATTAAGTTGAAAGCATCTAGATCATTGAGTGAGTCCAAAATTGCATTCCTATATCCTTTTAATATTTTTGAATTGCAAGCAAACTTGTTCTTTCACTTTTGTATGACCAAGTCTAAATACCCTTTGATATTTAGACATTTCACACCTCTATATTTGCAAAGTTCCAAACCAAGGATCAAAGCCTCATACTCAACCACATTATTAGTTGCATAAAACTCCGATCTATTAGAAAATTTCAACACTTCGCCATTTGGAGCTTGAAGCACAATACCAACACCTTTTCCTTCTCTTGAAAATGCACCATCAAAGTTCATGTACCACACCTTGTCGAATTCATTATCTTGAACTGTTTCTTCAAAAGGTACAATAGAATTAGACAAGATGTCATAGTTACCAAGACCTTCATCAGTCCACTTTAATTCATTTTTTGGATTCTTGGGATCTTCAACATGATACTTCCTATACACTTCCCTATTTAACTTAAAAGTATTTCCATATGGGGTAGGGAGAGTAGCATAAGATAGATCCTTTGTAAACTACCACCCAGATCTGTATCTACTTTTATGTTCATTAACATTCCCCAAACATCTGGAACATCAATCACCACAATATCCATTTCAAACATGATATCCGAAAATGTTGCTAAGTATACTTCCAAACCTTTAACCAATCCATGTACTTCAATTGTTTGACTATCCAAGGCACAAATTTTATGATAAGGTCTTGATATACTTAATTTTAATTCTTACATTACCTTCTTAGTAATAACATTTGAGCTTGCTCCTGAATCTATCATGCAATTGTGTAACACTTTGTCGTTCACAAGTAAGGAAAGGTAGAAAGGAAAGTTATTTTCATTCTTTCTATCTCAATTCTGTAGAATAACTGGTGCATCTTGGTAAGCCACGACTGCTTGTTTCTCAACAACAACTTTGGGAGGTTCATCTATGGCTTTAAGTAATTTCTCCTTCTATGAAGGAGTCTTCATAATCTCTAATACTGGCACTAACATTTTTGCATTACTCAACCAACCACCTAAGTCAATATTCAAATCTGCATTAATAGGCACATTAGACTTAGGGTGGGTTGGTGATACCTTGGGAACACTGATTTGACCTTTATCTTGACTTTTATTTCCATCCCTTTGGTATGTTGTGCCTCTATACTTAGCCATTTCTACAACCTGTTGGGGGTTGGGCTTGTGCCCATAGTTTTCTGTAGCTTTATCAATATTTCCATTCATAAAGTTTCCACTACTTCCATAATCATTAACATCCATCCAATCATACATGGCACCATAGTATCTTTCATTACACATATTAACTTGTTCATTTCCTTGGTTTCCATATTTGTTTTCACACTCCTCAAGGTAAAATAGACAAGTGGATTCCTCATGAAACTCACCACAAAGCCTACAATAAGGTATGGAGTGATGTTCTACCAAGTTGGTGGATTCAAAAGGATTTGGTGGTCTTTGATCATTCTGAGGAGCTCTTCTTGGCCACTTTTCATTTGGCTTATGTTGTTTTCTATTACTATTGGACCTCTCCATTGTAATCAACCTATTTTGCAAAGCATTGATCTGATTGGTATGGCTAACTTCCATTTGCTTAATTAACTGAGTAAATTATTTAATATCATTACTTGATGATCCTTGACCCTCCTCCTTCTTCTTCTTTTCATCATTAACCTTAGAAGGAGAACCTCTATTGAAACTAGGAAAATTGGACTTCCTAGCCTCAATCATATTCTTCTCAATCTTTATACCTATTTCTCGAGCTACTGGTAAAGTTTGAGGATCCTTATCCCTTAAGGCATACCTCATTTCACCCTCAAAATCCTCTATATAATAAATCAAAATTGCAGCATCGGGAGGCTTAACATATTGATGAAGGCCCTTTACCACACTATCAAACTTATTTTTCAACTCCAACACTATTTCAGTTTCCTTTTTGTGACTAGTGGTAAGAGCTCCCAGCTGAAATATATGTTCCTTCGAATCACCCCATCTCTTTCTAAATTCATCCAATACTAAATTAAGGGTGCTAAACTTATTTGCAGGAAAGTATTCAAACCATTCGACAACACTTCCTTTCAAAGAAAAGGCAAACAAGGTCCTCTTTACATCTTTTACATCATGACCTCCACAATACTTCAGCACACACCTATTAAAACTTGAGATGTGAGAGTTGGCACTTATAGCATTGTTCCCATGGAAGATGGGAAATCTATCAATGGATTTATCGGGAACAGTATGAGGGGAACCCTGAATTGTTGCAAAGTTCAAAGGACTCAAAAAGGTAGTCATTGTAACATTAGGATTAGTAGTGGGATTATTAATAGTTGGTTGATTATTAGTTTGGAACAAGAATTGGATATCGTTGAGTTCTTCCTCCCTAATAATTTCAAGTAGTCTCCTAGGAGCCAAGCGGTTTAGCCTCCTCCTATAAACCTTTTCGGGGTCGGGAAAAGAATAAACCACAACTTGTGAAGTGCTCCTAGTAGTATACTTGCTAGATTTGTTCAATTGAGTCGTCACTTAGACAAGAATCACACAAAGCTAACCAATTGAGGTTCAAATAATTTTAAGGCCTAAAATTTTTATTATTTAGTTCTTAAATAATAAAGTTAAAATCGTTAAGACCAAGGAAAAATGACTTGTCCCCGACAACGACGCCAAAGATGTTATCGTCCTTATACACACTTGCAAAAGTGAGCTAAGTTCGGCTCACTTAGTGTGTCCTTGGAGGCACAATACCTAGGTTCACAGCTCACACTGTCACTTTGACCAGAACCTCTTCCATCTAGGCTCAGTCCTAGGGAAGCCAAGGGGAGTAGTCCCTAGTTTCTAGATCAGTTTTAGAGTTACGTTATAGGAGTTAGTTTTAATTTGTTAAAGCTTGGGGGATTCTAACCTAATATGCTAAGGCAACAATGCAATGTGCAAGGGTTAACATGTAAAGAAAACCTTTTCCTAGGGAAACTAACACTAGTTCCTAAAGATTGGGCTTGGGATCGACTAAGTTAAGGGGTTTTTCATTACAAAAAGATTACAATATTACTCACAAAAGAATAACTTGATCAAATAAATATTAGACACAAGACTTACAATTCAAAGAATGTTAAAATACAACAAGCAAGCTAAACACTTTAATTATTTTGTGTTTTTGCATGATATAAAGAGATTAAAGCATCACATAACATTTACAAGATTGTCATCAACATATTACCACATCAACAAAGAAGATTTAAAGATTTAAGCACAAGTGTTATGAAGATGACTCACTCTTAGTTATTAAACCCTCAAGGTATTTATTAGATTAAGCCCAAGGTTGAGTTGTTAAGATTTCTTAATATTGTTAGGTTTTATTAAGATTTCACCAAAGCCTCCTCCCCCTATTGCCAAATAACTACTCGATTCTCAAGATAGTATAGCAACGAGGCTAACCCTAGATTTCTCAATGAGTCCTAAGACAAGAGTACTCCGAGAGAGGACACATCCTATGCGACGTGAGACAGTCCCCTGCCTACGCCCTCTTTTGCATTCCTCAAGTCCCATTTTAGATGGTGAATATGGTGGTCTAAGGTACCCTAAAGTGTCTATTAAGTTATTATAGGAATTAGGTATACTTTTAGGAGTGTTCTGGAGTTTTTTAAGAGTTCTATGACACTTTTAAAGAATGATTTAGTGACTTGGACGAAACTCACTTCAGCCTTAAAGTATGTTGATCAAGTTTATGAGATTAAGAGCATTAACACATATATTCTATGTGAGATCAAGTCACTTTATTTCACAATTAGATATCTTGCAAAGTAAATAAATAAAACAACAAGGGCAAGAATAACTTGCCTGTCAATGGAAAAGAGATAACTCACACTTATGTTATGTTCAAGAGTATTAAGACATGAGTATTAAGTATGAGAAAGAAAAATATTTAAGTGTGCCTACTTATCAACTTATAAGTGAAGAGATCTATGGAATAAATAAGAACACCATCCACTTATTTAAGCAACTTAAACATTAAATATTATAGATCTAAGCACGTAAAAGAAAAGATTTAACTTTGAAGTAAAATAAGCATGCATGAGATATAGTTAAGTTGATTATGAATCCCAATAGGCTTAAGCTAGAGATCTATTAAGTGTTAGATCTAGATCTAGAATATTTAGAGCATTAACCAATTAGATCTTTAACCACAAATTAAAACCCTAACCTCACCTCTTGGGGTATTCCTCTGCCAAATAGGTACGAAAATAATTAATTCTCTTAACTTAGAAAATATTTAGAGAAAAGAGAAAGGAAAGAAAACAAGAAAAGGAAGCAAGAGAGAGGAAAGCAAACCAAGAAGCAAACAAAACAATCCTACCCAATGTCCTAGGGTTTGGGATATATCCTTTATCTAACAAACCCTCACGTCCTAGTTCAAAAAGGGAAAAAAAATCAAGTAAAGCAAGATCTAGGCTATGTCTAAACTACCCAAGAGCTCACACGTGGGAGGAGGCCATACCACTCCTTCTCCCACAACTATGAGCCACTAGCAAGCAAGAAAAGGAAGAAGAAATGACTAAAAATGATTAAAAATTAAAGAAGGAGGTTGATAAATAGCTACGAATCCATTTGGGGGTATTTGAGTCTTGTGTGGATGTATTTGGGTAGACAAAGCCCCTCTCAACCATATCTGAACCTGCAAAAACCAACAATCTATGCTTGCTCGAAATGTTACACACAACAATACCAATGAAGAAAAACTTTTGCGTTTTTAGGGGAAAATTTTTTCTTGAACAATTTTATGAAAAATTTATATTATGATGACCATACAACTATATTATGCTAGATGAAATATGGATTGCAACAGAAATATAAAGAGAAAGGGCAATAGAAGAAGATTGTTTGGAGTGTATGAAAATCTCAAAGTGAGACTCTTCCAAGAGGCACCCTAATGAAACCCTTGAATTTCAACCTACAAAGCTTAACACAATAGCATGCATACAATAGATAATATGGAGGGTTAAACTAATAAAGTGAAATACTTGCACCCTATCTAGCTAACCACATATATAGATCTACAAGACTACTCTTTGCAAGATTTACTCAAATAAAATACTTTACCTAAGATCCATTCATGCAACCATCATATCAAATTGAAACATATTTACCTCATGTTTTTGTAAGAACCAAAATACTTATAGCTCTTCCAAAAATCCTCCAAATCTTATTTTATTATTGCATCAAGAAATGGGATCTTGGAGAAATACTTGCTCCAAAACCCTAAGAGAAGAAGAATGAAAATGGATGGAACAGAGAGAGAGAGAGTGGAAAATAAAGTAGCATAACACTAGCTCAAGATATGGTAAGTGAAAGAGTGAGGGGAGGGTTTCTTTTATACTTGGAGAGGAAAAATCACCTCTCTTCGATTTATGCCAAGTGTCCAACACCAACCAAAAGAGGAAATCCCTAGGCTAGGGTGCATTATCTAGGGTTTGAATGATACATTAAGGGTGTAGATGGTGTGGGAAGTGTTGGGATAACACAAAGGTCAAGTGGGAAGGCTATGGTATTAGTGAAAAGGGAGAGGAAGAGGCCCCAAATAATTAAAAATTGATTTTTCCTTGGAGATCAACAAAAGGAGNGATACATTAAGGGTGTAGATGGTGTGGGAAGTGTTGGGATAACACAAAGGTCAAGTGGGAAGGCTATGGTATTAGTGAAAAGGGAGAGGAAGAGGCCCCAAATAATTAAAAATTGATTTTTCCTTGGAGATCAACAAAAGGAGGGGCGTAACTTCCTTGGGGGGTGCAATTTTTTGGGATGAGGGAAGGATTGGAGGGTGACATGTGAGGGAGAGTGTGTGGATCCACTCTAGTAGGTGATGTGGATGCTAAAGGGAATGAAATCACATGATAGGGGGCCTCACTCAAGTCAGAAAATCAATTTATTAAGGAAAAACGTCAATCCCCCTAGGGGGGCATAACTTTTGAGTGTGGTGAGGGGGTAAGGGTGTTTAAAGGGTTGAAAAAAGGTTGGGTGGTTAGGATATGCTTAGGGAGTCTCTCTCTAACCTTATTTCATCATTTTGCATCCTTATAACTCATTATTACAATTTTACACTATTGCCATGTTTGGACTTTAGGAATTAAAATTGTTGTTTTAGACTACTCACACTCCGGGTGGAGAAACCCATGGCTAAAGTTGTCTGACTGAGTTGAAACTTGGTCCATGGATGTGGGGGGTGCTATTCCATTTATTTTGAGCACAAATACCCCTATAAAAATTCGAAGGACCTAGTTTCTACAATTATTGTTCAAAAATAATTAATTAATTAAATAATTAAACCTCCAAACTTAGGGAAATTTAATTAAAAATTAATTAATTAAAAAAAACTATACTAGACTCGACGGAATTCCACAAAAATTTCTAAGATGTCTTGCATGGTCATTTACAATTATTCCTTGTAATAGTTACCAAAAGATAAACCCACTAGAATGTCGTTCACCACTTTGGAGGAATTAATGCAAGTGTGAGGAAAAAACTCAAGGGAAATCAATAAGGCTGAAAAGCCTAATTGATAACCTAAGGATAAAAAACTCTCGGTGAAAGGAACTCTCCCAGTGAACCGATCCCAAGGTAACTAACCTAGACATGACTCATGCAGACCTATTACATTTTTAACCCATGGAGGGGTGCGCAAATTCTAGATACAAAAAGAAGTGTTGGGGCCGAACATGCCCTGTAGAACCAAAGTCTTTGACAAGTTTGCATATGATGATGCATCTCTTCATGGCACATGGAGTTGACCACCTATTTTGGAGAGGCAGTCAATAGGTACTATTCAAAATTATTGGATAAACAAAACAATAAAGTTTGGACATGAGGGATAACTCTTTCCGGTTGCATCCCAAAGGTTTTGAATGCAAAGATATAGTCAGGTGGTGCATGGATAAAGTTGTACACTACAAAATATGCATCCCTTTGCAAAGATAATCCCATGTTTTACTGTGACCTTTAGTATTTAAGAAGATTTTGAGATTTCTAGAGCCGAGCCTGGTTTACAAAGGGGAAGAAGTGAGGAATTTTATGAAAAGAAAAAAAAATGGAATAAAAATTCTACAAGAATATCTAAAATATCCTACCTCAATGTCGAAATACCTATCGAGGATTCAATTTATTTATTTAAAAGACCCATATAAATCAATCACTTGGTTATTCACTCAAGTTGTTGGTGAAGATTCTACAACAACCATTCTCATATTGGCATTGTGTATATTGCATTTCATTGTTCACAATAAATCAATCTTCGACTGGGCGAGTATTATCTCAAGTGAGGTCAGCACATAACTAATAAGGTTTAAGAATTAGAAGAAATTTTATCTGGCATCTTATTTGGTGTTCTGCATCACTTATTGTCGTGTTTTTAAGGGATTAAGTATTGCTAAAAGGGTAAAATCAAAAGTGGACCATGTAACTATGTGGTATCAGGATTTGTTGAGGAAAAAGGTTGGCCACCATTTTTATGAAGTATATAATAATTTCATATGTGATTTTAAAAAGTTACTATTTAGAGAAGATACTTCCTGACTCTCATTAGAAGCCTCAACATTTCTAAATGGAAAATGAGTTCTTGAAAAAATGGATGATTATAATATCATCAAGGTTTTTTGTTCTCACGAAATACCCATATTTCTTCCATATTATGTTTCTAACAATGTTTTTGTTATTGAAGTGGAAATATAGTATAAAATTTTGTTTCATACCTTTTACGAGAAAAGAAAAAAACAATTCGACCATTTGAACATGATTTTTGTAGAGGCGATCAAGGCGTTTGACCCTAATCACCTTTTTTACAATCATATAGTTGCAGTCAGGCTCAACCCCTCACTCATCAACACTCTTATATATGTATAAGAATAAGGTGATAGTCATGACCCTAATGTTAAAGAAGTTGATAGAAATAACAACGATATAAAGACTATCATAAGCACCACATAATCTCATAAGGAGAGTGGCAAACACTCCAATGAAAATAACGCTTAATTGTTCATTGTTTCTCGAAGAAGTGTTCTCTAAGGTAAACCATCAACCCAGAGTGACCCAACAAATAAAAACTCAGAGAAGTAATTCAAGGGATGACAAAGAGAAAAACTATCCTCAAGGGAATTTAGAAAATCCCAACAAATTAACAATCAAAAAGAAAAAAACTAATTCTCAACAAAGTATAAATAAACGCACATGAACATGATATGTTGTTGGATAACATGGACCTAGATGTTGATATCAAGAATATCAGATTCCCAGAGGAACAATATCCTGTTGCTACAGAAAATGTACAACATATTTCTACACTTGTTGTCGAGGATGAGATTTTTTATGATGAAGAAATCTTTGTTCTCCAGAATTCCTAGTTTGATAAAGATTATGAGAAAATGATTTTCGAGAGGACCTCAAAGATTACAAGGGGAATTTTTTTTTATACAATTGATACTCCAAACATGTTACCATCAAAGTTGTCCTCCATTCACAAGGTCACATGGGATGCATTAGACTTTTCAATCGCCAATATGGAGGAGGAAAATACTTGACTAAAAGAAAGATTCAAGGAATTGGAAGCAAATCTCATTCCTCCACCCATCCTGGCTACCCTAGTTGCCATGATTCGACATGATAATATTTTTCAAGAAATCCCAGGATCAAGTTCCAGAGTTAAAGTAATTTCAAATTTTATTGTTTCCACTCGACATTTTATCGAAGAAAATATAATGAAAAGGATGTCATTGATTTTAGATCTATGGGATATGACAAAAATATTTTCCATTCTCGGCCTCAGAGTGCAGAACACTAATGAATATTTGGGTTCATATCTAAAAAATGATGAAGGTTTTTATGTTGATGAAGTTGAAATGTTTGTAGCAAAGGTCTTAGAGATGAAAGACTAGATGAGAAAACAAGAAGAATTTCCCTCCTATATATGTATTAAACAATTAAAGACATGTTGGATTGAACGAATCAATGTATTAAAGGGGTTGCTAGTGCAATTAGATGATGTGTCACAAAAGAAACATAAGCACATTCAAATATTATTGGCTTGGATATTGTTGGCACCACCATTGAACTCTTAGACTAGAAATTTATCTCAAGTGCAATGCTTAGGACTCAACAACAATTTGAAGAACAAATAGAAGGACTGAAGAAATCATGAGCTGAAAAGTGTTACTCCATGGTTGAGTTACTTCAAGTTCAATTCTTAGGACTCGAAAACAATTTGAAGAACAAATTAAAGGACTAAATAAATCATCAACTGGAAAGTTTTACTCCATGGTTGATTTCACACATGATGATATCGACAGCTGGCTTGTTGAATATACCAATAAAAATTAAGATATTGAAAATAATTTGAAAAATCTATCTATTGAACATAGAGAAGTCAAACACGAGTTGTTTAATATTAAATTAAAACAATAAGTGACCATTGCCCTGTTAAGGGACTATATTAAAAATTGGTTACACAACTCTATTGCCAATATTTCCAGGATATCAGCAGAAGAAGTTACAACTAGCCCTCTAATTACCTCAAACAAGAGTATAAAAGGTGCAAAACAAAAGTAAGTAAAAACAGAGAGATTCCATCATAGTAAGTCTATGTTGATCACATATTTCTTCCTTTATGTTTTCATCCAGTTATTATTATTCTTTTACTAGAAAAGTATAATCGAATCTTGATAAACTTTGTCTTTGTCTTTTTTCCATATTACGTTGTTTCAGATCCGCCCATGATCATCTTTATACTTCATACATTCTTGTACTTTTTTTTTTTTATGGTCCACAAGAGCCCCAATCCTAGTACATTGGACAACCTCTTGAATTTCATGCTCTATAATAGACATTATTATTTCTGAGAAATCCCATAGAACTAAGTTGGGATCAATTTTGACTTTATTTTATAACTCCAAGTTTTGAGGATAAAGTATTCGAAATTGATCTATCATAATTATTTTTTGAGATCCATAAGTATTAATCTTTAAAAGTTCTCTCATGTAAATGGACCATCTTCTTTTATTTTGAATGCGATTAGAATCTTTATTTCTGCTATGATGCATGTCAAGACATTTTATTTTCTGTAATGTGTGATGTTTGACATTCTTCATCCACCTCTAAGGATTTTTCTTTTATAAATATACTTTTTCTTTTTTAGTGTTTTGATTTTTCTTGATCATTAAATATTGGACTATATTATGTGATATGGTCCCATATTATTATTAATTTTAAATTACGAAGAATATCATAATCCAAAGAGGAGTACCACCTCTTTAAAAATGTAGGAGAATTCATATCTTTGTGAGGTTGTTGTTTCATTCCTAACAATAGGTTACAAAAAAAAACACATCCATCTAAAGTTTCCTTCGGTCATTTTTGCATACTATGAGATATACATTTAAGTTGAGCAAACTCAAGGGGTATTACATATTTGGGTTTGGACAAGTCTCTCCTAGCGACCATATTTGTTTCACCCAATTCCTCAATGAAAATGGGTTAGATTCAATGTATATAGTTTTGGTTTACATTGATGATATTATATACGTTAGAAGTAGAAAACATTTGAAAGTTTTAGCACAAGTTGTCAAGAAATGCCTGGTGGAAATATTTGTGTTGTCATTAACTGAGAAATATTGGAGATAAGGTATTGGTTGAAGGGATTGCAATTTAAGCACCAGATCTTGATGTCTCATATGTCCTAGGGATGATATTCCTTGCATATACAGGTGGGATTGTTTCTATGAATATTATGGAGCCCATGTTAAAAATATGTACTTCCTACAAGTGAAACCAAATTCCCAAGTAAATTTTCTTTTGTAAGTAAATAGGAGACTAGCCTACTATTTTGTATCTAGTTACATAGGTGATCCTTATAGGAATCACACCAAACCCGCTATTTTACCATTATTAGAGCTTGGGTTGCAAAGGTCATGGACTATCTAACAAGTGATGGTGTTGAATTCTTCTTTGTGACCTTAATGTTTCCTAGTGTTACACTGTAGAAATAGAACTCCCAATAGGATGAGTTTTTATTCTTGGACTAAAGTTGGATTGGTGATAATAATGAGTAAACTATGCGAGTTCAAGGAAGAAGACTATATTGAATTAAGGATTGCATAAAATACATGTCAAAAATCAATGATTATTCGCTAATAGAGAATGACTCAAGGTTTTTGTCAAGGAGGTCTACAGAAATAGAAATTTGGTTAGTAAATAATTGGTCACTATGATATTGTTATGCCATTAATAAAATCATGGTTATAAGTGAATGGTGTTTAACTGAGAAAACAATTCATACAGTCTTGAGTAATCAAATCATTGATTTCTATAAAGGTATTGAATGACATGCTACTCATAATGAAATACCACTAGTACATAGATATGTACAATATTTAGCCAATCATATTTCAAGCAACTATCATAATGTATGCAATTTGTTAGGTAACAATGGAGATTGAAACTAGAATAAGAGTTGGATTAAGTATGTGGATACTAACTTAATTGAGAATGAATTTGGATGTAAGTGTATATTGATTTTATGTTTTTCCTTGGTTTCTAAATAGTCTTAGTCTTCAATACTTATAATTAAAATTTCACAACTACCATTGTAAACTTTTGGATTAGTGAGAATTTCAATTTTAGTCTCGTTCTACAAATTGGGGATATGGCATAATCATGTGAATTATGCATGTATACAATCATCAATCATATCTAGTGTGAATACTATTTATTATACAATTTGAGGGGTAACATACATATTAAACAAGTTTTCAAGGTTGGTTAGAGCATGTTTATAACCCATCTTGTATCTCATTGTATATTCTAGTTTTTTATTGTTATTTTCACTTTCTTGTTGCCATATGATAAAATTTTAGTGAGCATTATCTTTAGTCGATAAGTTATCATCCTTATTCTCTTTAAATTCACATTTTTCCAAATTTGATTGATTAGTTTCAATTTTACTATTTTGGCTTTCTATTATGTCAAGGAAGAAACATGAAAACAGGTAAAAAGAATGAGTATAGTAAAGTATATAATGGTTGTGACATGTAATTACGTCTTATGTTTATGATTTGTAATTGAAGTGTATTGTGAATACAATTAACATAGACAAATATTAAAGCATTGTGGAAAGCGTATTGTAATATATTTTTAAAAGAAACTGAACTTTATATATTGAAAAAGAAGGTTGTACCAAGGAAAAAGACCTATACATAGTTCTAAAACAAAAAATACGAAGTATGGATCTATGTGCAGATCAACTTCAAACTGAGACTCACTAATAACATTTTTAACAAACTACCCTAAAATGAAAAGAGTTTTGAAATACATTCATTGATATGAGGAAAAAGAGACTTGAATCTATGAAACCCTCACATGTTGGAGAGTTCCTTATTCAATGTCCATATGAGTTGGGTCGAGATCCTCAATGCCATTATCTATGTTAACTTCACAAGGGTAGAAAACTACACCTTATTTAATTGAGGTAGTGGTTGAATACTGAGGAATACCAAAGGGATTTAATTTTTTGGATGTCAAGTTCCATTTCATCGATTAGCCTTGTCTGAATTTCTAGGAGATTCCTTGGGAGACCATAGCTTGATCCATTTATGTCAAGGAAAGCATCTTGATTTGCAACAATGAAGAAAAACCAATATGGGTACACCAACCGACAATACTTATTTCACAATTTTATAAGTTGTTCTTTTTATGGAAGTTTCTTCTTGCAGGTAGTGTCTCCTTCTCATATTGTGGCTCCTCTGCAGAGGGACTTGTCATATTCGCTTCACAACAAAAATTGATAAAAATAAATGTACACTCAAAAAAATTATCTACTTTACTCTCTGCAAGTTACTAGGCCCTCTCGTGAGGGAGTCAAACCCTAACTATCATTGATACCATGTTTAAAATTGAGAGAGAAATAACACAACAAGAAAGCATGCACATAGAGATAATATTAATCCTCAAAACCCTTAACTAAGAGAACCGACACCTCCATAGATATTTATTAATAACCTTGATTAAATCAATCAATATAGGCCAACACCAACTAGTTGAGACTACTTGAGGATTCTTACAATGGAGTATCTCAATCCACTAAATAGAATTTTTTATCCCTGTTTTCCAGGGAGAACTAGGAGATCATGTCTCAAGGCCCACAGGTCCTAGACATGGAGTACCGAGAGCAGGATTGACCTGAGCATTGCCCTGGAGGGCCCATCCTTCTTCTTCGCCAGACTTGTCCTGTTAGCAACAACAACTTCCATCACCATCGGCTTGGATTTGCATAAAGAAGACTCTTGCTCCATGAGGTAATTGGTCCAAGGTATCATGGTATGTGTCATGTTTGATCATTATAACTTTCTTATATATGCATCAGGTTCCTTACATTTCTGATAACTGCTTGGATCTTACACTAGTCCACTTGACCATTGTTGGGGGGATTAACGGGGTGCCCTAACAAGCTTGTATTTATGGATTTTGGTTAGCCACCAGTGGGGATTTGCAGAGCCATCGTTCGCTCCCACCATTCTATCACTTTACATCTTGTCTCCCATACATCCATCCCATTCCCATAGTCCAACCATTAGGATGACCTTTGAGGGTTACACTTTGTCCTATGGGAAGAAGGGGCTAAAGGCCCAGGGGGTAAAAGCAGCTGGTAAAAGATAAAAGCCATAGGAAATGAAACCTAGAGATGCTTCGCCCAGGGATCCCCGAGAAGGCAATAAAAGGCCTCTTGATAAGAAACAAAAGGGACCCTAAGAAAAATAATAAAAAAAGACCTAACCAAGAGGATGGGAGGTCTCATCACGAGCCATCCCATTATGTTCATAGGTATCTAGCAGTATGACATTGCCATTATCTGGTCACCACGCTAGGGAAATGACCTTTGGTTGCATGGCCAAGGGAAAGGGGGGTCTCATCACGAGCCAACCTTATCATTTTTGCGAAAATACCGGTGGGTAACACTGTCAGCTCTGGTCACCACGCCAAGGCAGTGTCCTCTGGTCAGACCTTGAAGTAAAAAGAAAGAAAAGCAATAAATAAAGAATAAAGGCAACAAATGGGCTTGGAAAAAGTGCATCCATGACAGGTACAGGTCACCTCCTACAAAGGCACCCACGGACAACACCTACCCCTGGTCCTACTATGACTAGACATCCCTGAACCATATCACTTCATGTACATGGCTTGAATGATCTTCTGTGGGAACTTTCCTTCTCTTATGAATACTTGCCCAATAGGTTGTTCTGTCTATTCCTTTGACTTTGTATAGTATATTAGTGTAATGTCTTTGAGCTTTTAGATGATATGCTAGGGATTTTATGCATGTATTTGATAAATTTAATGATGAAACATTATTGACATTGCTATGATCCTGAGGACTGATGAGCCCATGGAGGGAGTATTTTTTGATGTGCAGGACCATACCCGACGGACAGGTACCAATGGACCAGTACACATGGGGATATGATTAACTCGGACCTCCATGGGGATGAAAATCCCATCAGATGGTTACTGGGATGGCAGAGATAGGACAACGCTATGATGAGCCATTGCACAAGAAGAAAGAAGGACGTTCCACCCAGGACACTTTGGCAGAGCCCAGCCTAGTGGGGATCACCCACTGTAGATGGGACGTTTGCCTTTGATGGACAGGATGTCACCTGAGAGAGATGGATGTTGTCTGGAGCGTGTGGTAGGGTGTTGTGGTCATTTGGCACATGTGGCAGCTTGGAGGAGCCCTAGAAGGGCCAATGTTTGGTTTTATGGATGTTGTGCTTGCCCAAAAAGGGCCAACGTCTCCCTCAGAAGGGCTTGACGTCCCTCTTTTAGCTCATTTTATGACATTTTTCTGGAAATTAATGTAAAAACAGTGTAAAATTGGTAGTCAGCCTTGTCGGTTGTTTTAATGACCTAAATTATAATTCAAGGGTCATGAATTGGTATAAATAGAGGACGTTTCTCCTCATTTTAAAGATAACACAACTCACTCTCTTCCGAGAGGTCTTCTTTTAGTCCTTTGTCTTGGTATTTTGCTCTTGGAAGTGAGGCGCAACTCTTGTGGAGGATTCTTCTTGGCATTTTTATGGTGTTTCTCTCATTGGAAGGTTTACAACTAGGGTTTCATGAGAATTCTTCATGATTTGTAAGTGAATTTCTCAAGCAAACTTCTTAAATGAATGGTTGTAGGTTTAATCTCTTACATTTACTATTATATTTCTATTATATTGCTTAATCTTGAAACCCTAGGTAGCAAGCACACAAGTAGGTCCTTGCTATATGTCCCCATGCTTGAGAAACTTGTTTT
>ML819322.1:188395-216479 GCA_009831015.1 Picea engelmannii
CTTCTAGTCTTTAAATTATGATCCTCCTGAGATCTTGCCCTTACTTTTGACTCCATAATACCCTAAGGCACTGGTTTTTCTCTCCAACGTTGAGCTTATTCATCTTTCAAACTTTCAAACTTTGAAACCCTAACTAACCCTAGCGCACTAACTAGGGCTGACGTCATACTTGACGCACCCAACCCTCTAACCCTGCATTAAATGATGACATCATGCCTAATTTGAACTATTGTTGATAGAATAAACTGTTGGCTTGGTCATCCTGTGATAGATATTGAACAATTGGTAATTTTCATTGGTTAATTGACAAAACGTTGACCTTCTTTGTCTATTGCATTGCTTAATTAAATTAACCCTAAAGAAGCTGACGTCATCTTTAGGATATTGATGCAACAGTCTAATGTGTATGAGAAATAAGTGACATTAAATACATTGATTTGATTTTCATTAAATGCTATATTATTCTAGTGTTTATTGACAAAGTAATATTATATGTCATTGTCATTATTGTAAACATTGACTTCATCAATATTTACTGCTATATATACTCATATACATTGAAACTTAGATATTCATTGATCTATGAAGTACTAACCATTATTGAATGTATTAGTTTCATTGTTGTCTTGTCTCGCAAGCAAGTGCTTTTTCCTGTGGTTATTCTTCATTTGACTATTTTCTTGGCGGTAATCTATGAAGGGGAAACTAGCCTTAATCCCTTGAGCCTTTTCCTTTCAAACTCCAAATTGCCAGGGATGTCTCCCTTGGGATTAGCCACCCTAAATAGAAAGGACCTCCCCATTGTGGTGACATTGGGTGGGGTAGGTCCCTGTTACGCCAGTTTGACCCTTATCTTCTAGCCTATAACCTCAAATACAAACTAAGCGATAACATTTTGGCACCGTTGCCGGGGAACACTGAGTCAATCTTCCTCAACAAAAAATCTTTTGGTAAGCCTTGCCTATAGATGCCTTATTGTTACAAGCTTACCTGGCGACTCCACTAGGGTGTTTTCCCTTATCTTTGATAGTTTCAAGAAAACTATCTGGCGACTCCACTAATGACGAAGCCATCTATGACTTCACAATGGGATCCAGGAAACTACAAACCTTTGGATATGAGTAAAATCCCAGGATTTCCCAGAGAAATGCCTCTCTTTTATAAGAATCAGCTCCTTATATTATTTGGCCTCAATGGAGAAAGTCCTGATTATCACATGAGAAAATTTTGGGAGTTCTTTCAATACTACCCTGTCAGTGACGAGGCTGAAGACTTGGTGATGAAACTCTTCTCTGCCTCTCTGCATGAAGGGGATAAAAAATGGTATGATAACCTTCCAGCAGCCAGCATCATATCTATGGACCATTTTGAAGAGATCTTCCTTGCAAGGTGGGTTTTGAAATTGGAAGATGTACAATCATTGTTGAAAGAGCTTGAAGGCATAAAACAAGCAGGTTATGAGATTGTCAAAGTTTTCAGGACTAGGTTCCAGAAGTTGTTTTACCAGATTCCTGAAAGCCATCGTCCTAAAGGAAAGTACCTCGTTTATCTCTATACTAATGGACTTCAGGGGGATTTGAGCTTCCTCCTAAATAAAAGGAATCTGAAAACACTTGCAGAAGCTCACAACATGGCCATTCAGATCAAAAAGAATATCCTCTCATCTAGAATCAATGGTATCACCATGGACACTCTTAGCTTGATAAAACTAGTTTCCCTTGAAACCTTTGTTGAAGATACACAAGAGAGAAGGGAACAAGTTTTCAACCAACAGAATGAGGACGTCATTAAGGAGCAAGAACCTAAGCAATATGATGAAGTATCCACCCGTGCTCCTCCCTTTGATGAAGTCGTCCAAGAACCTATTTCTCCTGTACAACAAAGTGAAGATGAGGTTAGTTGCTTTCCACTTCAGAATTCTGATGATACCTTGTTCCTTGATTCAGAAGATGAAGGGGAAAAGAAAGATTTGAACAAAGATGATGGCCCTTGTTGTACAATGAAAGACAAATAAGCAATCCATGAGGATGAAACAATGACACATGCTGAAAACACCGAAGTCCTCAAAGTTCCTATGTGAGAAGAAACAGTAAGTTACCCTCCTCCCCTAGTTTTTGATGATGGTTTACTTTGTGATGAAGAGGAGGAGGAGGATGAATTTTCAAATGTTTTAGACCCTGCATGTTATGATATGGATAGTGACACTGTTGATAACATTGATGAGTTCATACATGTTGGGAGACGTAGGTGGGATATAGTTGGTTATGACCTGGATCCCATCTATCACACTGAGAGTAATTTCCAGTTGTTTCCCTTGCAATTGTCACAACAGATTACTCCCGACCAATGGCAACAAGGAGATGATATTTTTACTTGTACCTTTCAAAAAACCAAGGATGACCTAGTACCTTATTCTTCTAATGATTTTCAGTCTTACCTTGCGATTTTTTATGAGTACCCTTCCGAGCACTTAGACTCTTTTCATGAAGATAATTGCCAACCACCAATGTGCTCAAATTTTGATACAAGTAAGGACATCGTTTGGCTAAAGAAGGTTTCTCATGACTTTTCACTCCAGCCACCTGTCATTAATTTACCATGCTTTTCCATTAGAGGTGTAGTTGGAAAGTACCTTTTTTATGTTGAGTTTCCTCCTAGGCAAACCCTAAACTCAAAGGGTTGGTTGGGTACTACAAGTTCCAATCAGTTTTTCAACTTTCCCTTGAGTCATCTGCTGAATCTTTATCGATCATTTCCTTGACTTCAGAGCGTGACGATGTCCTAGGTAACCAGTTTACAGGCCCTTTTGGTCAGTTGTCTGAACCTTGCATTTTTCATCAACCTTTCTTGAAGTGGATTGAATACTTTCTTCAGAGATGGACTTGGCAGGATTTTGTCCTTCCCACCCGCCTCCATGAGTTAGACTTTGAGATTCCCAATGATGTGATATATATTCTAACTCATGACATTTTTTTTCTTGATTTATCACTGTTTTGGTTTAGGATGAAGCACAAAGGCAGGTATCAAGGAACGTTGTTGGGTTGGCTTCACTAGTTGTTTGAGTATACCAACATGCAGCCAGCAGGTAGGTACAGGTAAGTGTTTCACTTTCTATTTGCATTTATTATTACCTTATATACATGTTATGTTTTGTGCGGTGGAAATACCACCCCACCTTTGTTGTTGATGCTTTCTTTTCAAGTGTGAGAAGGTCTGCAAGTTTATGCCAGAGATGTTGAGGTTCTCATGCGCTCTACGGTGATCACATGTCCCCAAGTTGGAGCCAGATGTTATCCCCATTTTCTAGCGATAACTAGGAGATATGGTCTCGAGGCCCACAGGTCCTAGACATGGAGTACTGAGAGCAAGATTGACCTGAGCATGGCCCTGGAGGGCCCATCCTTCTTCTCTGCCAAACTTGTCCTGTTAGCAGCAGCAACTTCCATCACCATTGGCTTGGACTTGCATCAAGAAGACTCTTTCTCCATGAGGTAATTGGTCCAAGGTATCATGGTATGTGTCATGTTTGATCATTATAAATTTCTTATATATGCATCAGGTTCCTTATATTTCTGATAACTGCTTGGATCTTACACTAGTCCACTTGACCATTGTTGGGGGATTAACAGGATCCCCTAGAAAGCTTGTATTTATGGGTTTTGGTTAGCCACCAGGGGGGATTTGCAGAGCCATTGTCTGCTCCCACCATTCTATCACTTTACATCTTCTCTCCCATACATCCATCCCATTCCCCTAGTCCAGACATTAGGATGAACTTTGAGGGTTACACTTTGTCCTGTGGGAAGAAGGGGCTAAAGGCCCAGGGGATAAAAGAAGCTGGTAAAAGATAAAATCCATAGGAAATGAAACTTAGAGATGCTTCACCCAGGGATCCACGAAAAGGCAATAAAAGGCCTCTCGATAAGAAACAAAAGGGACCCTAAGAAAAATAATAAAACAAGACCTAACCAAGAGGATGGGAGGTCTCATCACGAGCCGGCCCATTATGTTCATAGGTATCTAGAAGTATGACATTGCCATTATCTGGTCACCACGCTAGGGAAATGACATTTGGTTGCATGGCCAAGGGAAAGGGGGTCTCATCACGAGCCAGCCTTATCATTTCTGCGAAAATACCAGTGGGTAACACTATCAGCTCTGGTCACCACGCCAAGGCAGTGTCCTCTGGTCAGAACTTGAAGTAAAAAGAAAGAAAAGCAATAAATAAAGAATAAAGGCAACAAAGGAGCTTGGAAAAAGTGCATCCATGATGGGTACAACTCACCTCCTACAAAGGCACCCACGGACAACACCTACCCATGGTCCTACTATGACTGGACATCCCTGATCCATATTGCTTCATGTACATGGCTTGAATGATCTTCTGTGGGAACTTTCCTTCTCTTATGAATACTTTCCCAATGGGTTGTTCTATCTATTCCTTTGACTTTGTATAGTAGATCAGTGTAATGTCTTTGAGCTATTAGATGATATGCTAGGGATTTTATGCACGTATTTGATAAGTTTAATGATGAAACATGATTGACATTGCTATGATCCCAAGGACTGATGAGCCCATGGAGGGCGTAGTTTTTGATGTGCAGGACCATACCTGACGGACAGGTACCGGTGGACCGGTACACATGGGGATATGATTAGCTCGGACCTCCATGGGGCTGAAAATCCCATCAGATTGTTGCTTTGATGGCAGAGATAGGACAACGTTATGATGAGCCATTACACAAGAAGAAAGAAGGACGTTCCACCCAGGACACTTTGGCAGAGCCTGGCCTAGGGGGGATCACCCACTGCAGATGGGACATTTGCTTTTGAAGGACAGGATGTCACCTGAGAGAGATGGATGTTGTCTGGAGCGTGTGGCAGGGTGATGAGGTCATTTGGCACGTGTGGCAGCTTGGAGGAGCCCTAGAAGGGCCAACGTTTGGTTTTTTGGATGTTGTGCTTGCCCAAAAAGGGCCAACGTCTCCCTCAGAAGGGCTTGACATCCCTCTTTTAGCTCAGTTTATGACATTTTTCTGGCAATTAATGTAAAAACAGTGTAAAATTGGTAGTGAGCCTTGTCGGCTGTTTTAATGACCTAAATTATAATTCAAGGGTCATGAATTGGTATAAATAGAGGATATTTCTCCTCATTTTAAAGATAACACAACTCACTCTCTTGTGAGAGATCTACTTTTAGTCTTTTGTCTTGGTATTTTGCTCTTGGAAGTGAGGCGCAACTCTGGTGGAGGATTCTTCTTGGGATTTTTATGGTGTTTCTCTCATTGGAAGGTTTACAACTAGGGTTTGATGAGCATTCTTCATGATTTGTAAGTGAATTTCTTATGCAAAACTTCTTAAATGAATGGTTGTAGATTTAATCTCTTACATTTACTATTATATTTCTATTATATTGCTTAATCTTGAAACACTAGGTAGCATACACACAAGTAGGTCCTTGTTATATGTCCCCATGCTTGAGAAACTTGTTTTAGCCATTGATTAAGGAAGATATAGCCTAGTTGTTGCTACACTAATCATCCTTTTTCTGAGTTAGCATTAAAATATAAGTTGAAGAGAGGAGACATCCTAGGCCTAGTTAATTCTACACCTAGGGTTTCAACCTTCTACGGTTTGAAGAGCCTTTCTCCCGCAACACTTTTCTCCCTTAGACTTGTACTTTGAAGCTAGTCGTTTTGCCAAGAGTATTTAAAGAAAGAGGAAGGAGCATGAGGCCTTTCTTAAGCAACACCAGAATGAGCCTCCTTCCCTTAGGGTTTTGATTCTAGGGCCCTGCCATTGCAGCACCATAGAACCTAACCTTCTAGTCTTTAAATTTTGATCCTCCTGAGATCTTGCCCTCACTTTTGACTCCATAATACCCTAAGGCACTCATTTTTCTCTCCAATGTTGAGCTTATTCATCTTTCAAACTTTCAAACTTTGAAACCCTAACTAACCCTAGCACACTAACTAGGTCTGACGTCATACTTGACGCAGCCAACCCTCTAACCTTGCAATAAATGATGACGTCATGCCTAATTTGAACTATTGTTGATAGAATAAACTGTTGGCTTGGTCATCCTGTGATAGATATTGAGCAATTGGTAATTTTCATTGGTTAATTGAAAAAACGTTGACCTTCTTTGTCTATTGCATTGCTGAATTAAACTAACCCTAAAGAAGTTGACATCATCTTTAGGATATTGACGCAACAGTCTAATGTGTATGAGCAATAAGTGACATTAAATACATTGATTTTATTTTCATTAAATGCTATATTATTCCAGTATTTATTGACAAAGTAATATTATATGCCATTGTCATTATTGAAAACATTGACTTCGTCAATATTTACTGCTATATATGCTCATACACATTGAAACTTAGATAGTCATTGATCTATGAAGTAATAACCATTATTGCATGTATTAGTTTCATTGTTGTCTTGTCTCGCAAGTAGGTTCTTTTTCCTATGGTTATTATTCATTTGACTATTTTCTTGGCGGTAATCTGTGAAGGGGAAACTAGCTTTAATCCCTTGAGCCTTTTCCTTTCAAACCCCAGATTGCCAGGGACGTCTCCCTTGGGCTTAGCCACCCTAAATAGAAAGGACCTCCCCATTGTGGTGACATTGGGTGGGGTAGGTCCCTTTTACGCCAGTTTGACCCTTATCTTCTAGCCTATAACCTCAAATACAAACTAAGCGATAACAAGATTCATCAATTACAACCCCGATTCCTTTACTTGAATTATATTACAATGAAAATACAAGCATATCTTGGAGATATCCATGAAAAGACACATGGAGTCAAAATAGTCATGAGAGGACATGCATGGACTCAATATAGTCATGCAAATACATGAATGGAGTGGAGATAGTTGTGTGAAGACATGCATGTACATGAATAGTGATGCAAAGACATGCATGGCATGGGGATGACTGTGAAATGACATGCAGTTTGTGTGGAAACTGTGGACCCTATCCTTATCACTTTTCAAGTCTTAATTCCATTGATGCTAGATCTCTACACTAAGATCCCTCCTTGATGTGACCAAAAACTATGATCATGGGCCAACTCCCTTCATGACTCCTCACTTCAAAACTTTCGTGAACTGCTTTCTCCCTTTAAATTGATTCTTGAATCACCCCACACTTCGCTCTTTGCAAACTTTGAATTGTTCTCCTTGCAATTATTCTGAAGTCTGACCACTTGACTCTCGTATCTGCTTCCACTTGTCTACCTGGGAGATGGAAAATTTTACGGTCTTCAGGACTTTGGCAAGTCCTCGACTCCTTTACACAATTAGCGTAATTGTTTTTTTGATATTTAGGTTATTCTCAAACTTCTTCTTCACTCCTTGCATATTTCTGCGTAGACTCTTCTCTGACTTTGATCGGCTTGAAAACCTTCATGGTTCCCCATTCCTCTATAAACTTTCTCATGCCCTCCTGGCAACTTCTCTATCTTCCTCCTAAGCTTGAAAGATGAACTTATGCTCTCCTCAAGGCACTCCTTACACTCGGCTAAGTTTTCGATGACCTCTCCCCTAGCCTACATGAAGGGTTTAAGGTATCTCCTTTCCTTTGTTGATGAACTCCTGCAGAGCCTTCCTTCCTCAAAGTGTTCAACAACCCTGGGTTCTCTTAAGGATTCCAACACTTCCAACTGGGTTTCTCTTATACGCTCTCGTAATTTCTCTATGCCCTTCTGGAAAAGAATTTCAGAGTGTTCAGTTACACTGAACTGTGCTTCCTCCTACACAATCTTTCTTTCCAAGGTACTTAACCACCTTGAAATTTCCTCATGAGTCTCTGAATTAACCTGGTATGCCCTCCTCACAGTTTCTCTTCTGACTCCATTGAGTTCAGACACACACTCTTTGCGTTGGCTCAGAGACTTTCCACACTCTGTCGCACACTCCTTACACTTATCCTAGAGAACCAAACTTAATATGACACACGTATAGATAGAAAACTATTTATCTATCCCTCTAGATGATTTCTAACATTCATATACAATTCAAAAGCATACACATGACATTCGACACAAAATATCCATTACACAGAAATTGATAATAGGAAAAAATGTCATTTTTCTATTAATGGCAGAATATCAAATTACAAATGTTGAATTCAGATTGTGACTCGGTATTGACTCTCATCAACCTCCTAACTTGGCTTACAATAAATTTTCATCAAATTCCATCCTCTCTTGTGGGCATACAATACAAATATTTATACAATAAGGTATCAATGAGCTTCCCTCCAAGTTAATGATGTCAAATCACCATTCAAAATGCCTGTCTAATGGGTAAATTACAATGATGGAAATATGCTCCAAATTGGATGCAGATCCCTCCTACCATCAACCATTTAATGGTGACCTTATCTCCAGCTTGTGAAAAGGCACAACTTGGGTCTTCCAGTTTTTCATCATTAAATTCCTTGATCACACTTTTCATTCTCAAGGAAAAATGAGAGGGTGGCACCTCTCCCTTCCTTGAATGAAAACCATGCATGTTAATCGGCTGGCATGTCCTAAGGTGGAGAGATTCTGCTGCATCACATGGGCTCTCAAAGGTCAATGTCGAGGTGGAAAGGAAAGATCGCCCTGGGTATAGGTCTGTCAAGGTGTCTCCAAGGGAAACACCCTTCTTTCTTCCTAGTGCAAGTATCTAATGTCTTATTTCCCCTCGTTGGGGTTACAACATCCATCTGTGGGCTTTCATCCCCATGGAGGTCCAAGCTAATCGTTCCTCCATGTGTATATGTACACTGGGTAAAGTCCTGCAACAACAAAAAGTACGCCCTCCATCGGTTCATAAGTCATAGGGTTCATAACATGTAAATTACATCCAATAATTAAATTACCCAAACATGTGCATCAAACCCCCCTTTAACCAGACAAATTCTCAAATATGTTATGTAATTTAACAAATGAGGTTTGGAGAAGGTCTCAAGGTGTCCTATTGGGATAATGATCCTTATGTTTCGGGTGTTTCCTAGGTGAGAACCAATCTAGGTCATGTAATTGTATGAGGTGGCATGGGGTAAGTGTTTGGGCATAGGGTGCAGTGATAACATAGAAATGTAGATCTTACTTGTGGGTGCCTTTGTAGAGGGCAAGTTGCACCATGTCATAGATGCCACACTTTTTCCTAACCCATTCAATTCCTTTTATTCTTAGCTTCATTTCTTTGGATATTTTTCTTTTATACTTCAAGGGAAGAGTTGAGGGAAGTTTTTGTGGCTTGGTGACTAGAGGTGACAACATTATCCACAATAATTTCATGGATATGAGAAGGTTGGATCGTTATGAGACCCTCTTTCTCTTGGTTATGCCACCAAGAGCCATTTCCTTGGTTTGGTGACCAGATAGATGGTAGTGTCATACCACTACATGTCCATGGTCATAATAGGTCAACTCATTATGAGACCTCGCATACACCAACTAATACCTTGACTGATTATTTATATTATGGGTTCCCTTTTTATTGAGAAGAGTTTTACTGCTTTCTTGAGAATCATTGGGCGAATCATCTCACAGGTTTCATTTTTGGATTTTAACTCTTGCCAACTACTTTTACCCCTGGGCATTTAGCCCCTTCTTCCCACAAGGCAAGGTACAGCCCTTCCTAGTGTGTAAAATCCCAATGCCCGAATAAAGGTAGGGGGGAAATGAGAGGAATAAGGATGGAAAGTGGTAAGTATGGAGGGAATAGACGATGACCTTTCATAGAACCACCTAGTGGAAACCCATACTAAAGGGAGATCAACTTACTAGGGCATCATGTCACCCTTCCAAGTATGAACAAGTTAAAGGGAATAATTTCCAAGCAAATGTTATGAAATGAAAGAGAATTCAATGGAACATATTCAAGTTATTCAATAATGAGACTGAGAAATACCATGATACCCGAACTCATTATGTGTCTCTTTCCAAATAGGAGCTCCATAGAGGAGGCTTAATGGTCTAAACCACCCCATTAGACTGTAGCCAATGCCAAAGAGGGGTAAACAGGGTTACTAGAGGTCACTCCAGTCACAGGTGTTATATTCAAAAAGTGACATTGAGCTAAAAAGGGTTAAAAGAGATTTTATGTCATTATGAGCTAAAAATAGAAGTCAACAGTGAATTATGGTTTCAACAATGATTTAAGGTTTTGGAAGTCAACAGTGAATTAGGGTTTCAGCATGATTTAGGGTTTTCGAAAGCCATAAAGGAAGGGTTAGTGACCTAATTCATCATTATGCATATTATGACTTGTCATTGAGGAGAAGAATCGCATCTCAGGAGAGATAGTTCAGTGTATTCCAGGAGGAAGATGCCAATTGGATGATTTCAGTGTTAAAAGACACACCCTAGTCACCGAGAAGATCATCCAGGTCTTTCATCATTTTTCATCAATTCCGTAGTGCTCCCATCTTCTAGGTAGTATATTTTAGTTTCTTATTTCTATTTCGGCTAATATCCTTTTTTCTTTTGATCTAGCCGAGTTTTGTTATTTTGATCAGCTGCAGTTGCTTATTTATATCCTGACTAAGATCCTTTGTTTGTTGATCTAGTCAAATATTTTGAGTTTATTCAGCCACATTCGACCATTTTGTAATTCACAAAGATATCATAATAGAAAATTTTCAGTCCTTTGTCGCGTTTATTATTTGTATGATCATTTATATGTTGTAAACCTTTGATCCTACACACACATTAGCAACATTTCCTAGACTAGCCAAGTCAGGAACATTATAGTGGTATCAAAGCTTTAGTCCTGCCAGCCTGTGACTAAAGAAAATGAGTGCAGCAGAAGACCTAGAGGGTCGTGAACATGTAGGTTACCAATATGTCACTTACAATAGGCATCAGGAAAGAAGGCATAGGCTTGATTTCCCCCCTTTTCCTCCTAGCTCAGAGGAAGAGGAAGAGGCACACAGAGAAGCAGAGAGAAGGGAAGAGCGTGAGGTTGAACGTGAGGCTGAGAGGATGCTAGGAGAAATATATGAGAGACCAGAGGGTAGTGGCAAGGCCACCATATATCCAGAGGATGATTTCATGCAGGTTATCAACGATATGTTAGCTAGTCAACGGACCATGTCTCAGTCCTTGGCACAGGTGGTTGATAGATTGGCTAGAGTGGGAACCCCAGATACACAAGTCCTGCATGCAACATAGGGGAACTCGGGAGTAGGAAGTAGACCTCAGTCACCCTCTTGCAAATACACCTCTGCGAGTAGGTTTCCCAAACCCTTGTTTCCCAGTTTCCAAAGGGCACCCCTGTTAGCAACACCGCCACCGATAGCACTGAGGCCACCCACTCATGCCGACGACATTGAATAATATAAGAGTGAGTACATAGCATTGGGTCATGACTTCCATCAGGACATGACCTTAGTCAAGTACTGTGGACTCAAACTCAAGAACCACCCCAGAGAGCTGTAGAGGGGAGGACCACAACAATAACAATGGCACAACCTTAATTTCATTCGAAAAGTTAGGAAAATGACCATCCCTTCTTTCGACGGATCATCCAAATACACCGCCAGAGCTTGGGTACAGAAGCTAGACACATATTACAAGCTCAACCAGATGACCGAGACAGAGGCCATCAATTTCGCGACCTTACACTTGGAGGGTGAGGCACACGAGTGGTGGTATCATGGATTGGTGACATTGGGTCATAGTCACATAACCTCCTATAGGGATTTTATAGATAGGCTCATGGATAGGTTTGACAGGAAGGATTCTGAGATACACTTCAAGGATCTAGCCCAATTGAGAGAAACTCGCACAACAAAGGCATTCATCACAGAGTTTTAGTGGGTAGCCGTGGTAGTGACAGATATATCAGAGCCCAGGCTGATCATGTTATTCATAGAAGGACTCACAGAGCCTTTGAGAGGATGGGTGAAGGCATACAGGCCTCCCACTTTGCAGGATGCCATCCTTCACACTCGAGATCTGGCAGATTCAGTGCCAAAGAATAAAACTTTCTCCAAACCATTTTTTCCCCAGAGGGATCGAGACAGGAAGCCATTCTAGAGAGAATGGAAGGGAAAGGAGAATTTGGATGATGAGACTAGGCAAGATCTTATGAGGAAGAAGCTTCTCTTTAGCTACAAAGATCCTTGGGTCATAGGCCACAAGTGCATGGGAAAGGGAGAGATTCATTATATTGAGGTAGCAGCAGACAGTGTGGACAGTGAGGAGGAGGAGCAGGACAATGGAACCACTAGTTCATAGGATGAGTCACCACCAGCAGAGGAGAAACCTCTCCATAGACCACCGACCCTGGTAGGAGCCCATCCTCCAGTAGTCCCACAACCGCAAGAACAGACTAACAGGAGGAAACCAACAAAAGGAGGTTTCATAGTGACCCTTTATGGTGTTCCTAGGTATGATACCATCCGTATCAGAGGGATTATTCAGGGGCAATGGAAAATCTCCCTAATAGATGGTGGGGCCACCCACAACTTCATTGATGCTTCATTAGTATCGAGACGAGCACTTCAGACACAAGAGTTTGAGGGGTTTAATGTTGCGGTAGCAGATGGCCACACAATGGAGTGTCTAGATAGAGTTCCAAACTTAGAGATGAAGTTAGGAAACTACACAGTGAGAGAAACATTTTATTTGGTTGACCTATCAAACACATATGTGGTGTTAGGCGTTCAGTAGATGATTACCTTGGGAAAAATCACTACCAACTACCAAACCATGGAAATGGGTTTCATAGATCAGGATAAGAAGAAGGTTGTTCTAAGAGGTATGTCGACAGGAGTACCCACGACAATTTCATCCAAGAGGATGGAGAGGATATTTATACATGGGGAGGTAGAATATTCCGTAGAATTCTTGATCACTACTTAGAATAATTCAAAAGGTCGACAAAATATACCATATAGAGATCAAGAATTTATTGGGATGACATCAACAGGTCTTTGAGGAAATTCCACCAGAGAGACCACCTGACAGGGGGTTTGAGCACACCATTGAGTTGGAGGAGGGGGACAAACCTATGATCACCCCCCCTATCATCATCCTAGGAGGTTCAAGGAGGAGATAGAGAAGGCAATCAAGGAATTGTTGGCGATGGGACACATCTGACCTCGAAGCGAATCCCATTTGCTTCTTTAGTTGTCTTAGTTATGAATAAGGATTGCAACATGAGGATGTGCATTGATTACTGAGCCTTGAACAAGAAAACCATCAAGAACTGGTACCTTATCCCACACATTGACGAGTTGATGGATGAACTGCATGGGGTAGGTTTCTTCTCAAAAATTGATCTATGCTTTGGATATCATCATATCAGCATCCGAGAGTAGGACATAGAGAAGACAACAATTGGATGTCATTTTGGACACTTCGAGTTCCTAGTTATGCCATTTGGGCTAACCAATGCACCTGCTACATTCCAGTCTTTCATGAACCATACATTCAGGGATCAATTAAGGAAATTAGCCTTGGTATTCTTCAATGACATCTTGATCTATAGCCGGTCATGGAAAGAGCATATGAGGCACTTGGATGAGGTATTGAGCATCATGGAGGCACAATCATTATATGCTAAAATGTCCAAGTGCGAGTTCGATATGACATAGCTGCTTTACTTAGGCCACATCATCAGTGCACAGGGGGTACATGTGCACCAAGAGAAGATCAGGGCCATGTTGGTAGCAATAATGTTATTGTTATTTTTATTATACAAATAAAATGACCTACATAAGCTGCCTACACAGGGTCATGAAATTTTATTACTCTTCATGAGCAGTTTCTGAAACGAAAGTTGTAAATCGTCACTTCTCCTTTAAAAATTTATTTTCATGACTACAAGCATGAAAACTTGCGACTGAGATTACCATTATGTTTTTAAAATTTCATTAAAGGCAAATTGCTCATATGGTTTATTACAAAATTTTGATTTCTTGCTATGAATATGTTGCTCTCCTTGATTGTGATCCTTTCAATTCTAAGCATGCCTAAGAGATTGATGGTTTTATGAACGAAAGACCCCCACCATTTGATTTTTGTATAGTGTTGGTTTGATCCTTGGTTACATTTCTTTTACAAAAAATCTTGATTTTTCACTTACCCAAAATTGAAATCAAACCTATGATGCGCGGACTCATTTTCGTTTCAATATTTTGGTCCTAGCTCGTACTCAATTCCAAAGTGGCATACGATTTGCATACTTCCATTAGTTCTTAGGATGGTCTCGCGTTTCACAAGCCTCTTCGCATGCATTTTAATTAAACACCCTTCCCATCATATGAGTCTTTACAACGTTTATTGTTGGGCTCAGGGTTATGGTTGTTTTTCGTTTTCACAAACCCTACGTGTATGCTCTGTCTGTTTGATTACCCTCCCATCCAGTATGTCTCCTGTCGTAATAATTGAACCAAATGGCATCCAAAACCTGCTCTCATATGATGATGCTAGGGAGGATTTGGAAAGAAATGGCTGGTATGTTTTCATCAAGAAGTTTCAGGGTTTTAATCTTCGGGTTGCTCAAGAATTTTCCTTATCCTTTGATGGTTGTAGGGAAAACGTTGGTGATGTGCAACTGAAGGTTACCGAGAAGTTCCTGAGTCAAGCCACAGGATTGCCATCAATTGGTCAGAAATGGTTTAAAAATGTGAAAGTGGAGGAAGCCCCTTGGACCTTGCTATTTAAATCTCGGAAAATAACAAGATGTGATAGATGTATGCCAATTTCATTCCTAAAATCTCGGTGGCATGATTTACTCGTTGTGGTAAAGAAATTTGTTACATGTGAGGGACGGTTCGGGCTTGTATTTTTCTATCATTTATGCATGATTATGAGTTTTATGGGTTTCCCTTTGAACATGCCATATTACTTACTCAAAATTCTATATAAAATGGGGAAAAGATATAAGAAACGGAGGTCAAACTCTAGTCTTTTTCATCACGACCTCATTAAAATCATCCTCATTTATCAGTTAGATTCGCAAAATGACTGTTGGGATTCGTTTATAACATGAAATGGTTATGGTAACCTTGAATTGGGAGAAGTAGATAAACTCGTCATTGAGGAAATCCTTGTCCACCCAACGACATCTCTTTCACCTCCCCAAACTTGTGCCTCTTCCCCTAACAGTGAACCTTTGATCTATCCTGAGGTCATTCAGTTGGCTAGTTAACAGGTTACACATCCAAGGGACTATGTTAAAATTGTAAGGAAACCTACAGGAAAGAAGTTTAAAAGTAATGTTGATGTCAATTTCAAAAACAAAAGAGTTGGCAGGATAATTTCTCAAACTCTTTGAAATAATACAAACTCTCGTACAGATGCGATCAGCATGATTGAGGTTAACGAAAGCTCAAACTATGAAATTGACAAATTCCTTATAGAGGAAGACCCTGTGTCATTCAGGCTATACCCTGACCGACCCTATAACTTTGTCGATAATTTGCCTCCTTGTTTGAAAGACAATCCAGAGTTTCCTGGTGTCCAGCTCTGCAATAAATCGGCTATCTGTATGGAGGGTTCTTCGATCCATAATCTTGTTCGTTCTGATGCAAACACCATACAGTCATTGTGTGATGTCTCTCTATCACGGATCGATAGATACTATACTGATGTCTCGTTTCTACATTCACAGGTTAAGTTTTTAAAAGACCAGGTTGATGTTTTAACAAATGAAAACCACAGGCTTGAATCTATCATCCAAGGGAAGGAGAAGCGTATGAAAACCACAGGTCATGTGATATTTAAAAACGTAGAGGCAACTACTGCCATCGTTAACTCCAAATTTTCATGATAAGATTTGATTTCATGATTAGAGGTATAATTTTTTTTTTTTAATTTAATAGCATGATTGTTGTCATTCTTAAGTTAGATTATTTGGTTTGTTGAATAAACTATTTTTATTATTAAATTAGCCTGTTTTATTTATTGAATAAAATGAGATTTCATTTTCTATTATTACAAGTTACAGAATCCCAAGATTCTATAGCCAGTTAATAAAAATCGAATTTTCTAAATTAATGACAGAAAACATATCTGAAATCTTCCTATTTTCTTTTGCTTTCAGGATAATTCAGGGTTCCATGATTTCAAAGTTGATCTGAGGCACTTTTAAGATCTCCCAGTCATGTCTATGATGTTTTTTGAATAAACAGAAATAGTCTGTTTTTAGTTTTTGGATATTTAGTAAAATTAGGGTGGTTGCATCCCCCTTTATTTTTGAAACAAATTTGATCTCGGGAATAGAAACAGTTATGTTTCCTTAGACCTTTATAAACCTATCATTTTGTAAATAGTGGAGCATCTTGGCCTAGGGCTAGAGTATGGATATTTGCACACAGAATTGAATGGGATAGAATACATATTACAGCTTTAGCTTTTGTGTATTATGTTTTAGTTTAAGTTCTGCTTATCTCAATATGATAGTAGATGATGATAGTTTTTTGTCTTCATAATTTATTGTTATTTGAGATAATTATTTTCATATGCTATCCATATCTCACGTTTCAGATATAATATAGTGTGATCATTAATCCGATACAAATATGAGATTTATCTCTTATTTCCTATTGAATGTATAACTACAAGTTCTTACAAGAAGATTTATATCATTGTAGTCACTTGTAAATCATAAGGTCACTGTAACTGTGTCTGCTATATGTTCTCTTATCAAAACTCAATCTCCAACATATTTTTTTGCATTTGTTCGAATTAACCTTCAGATTCGTTGAAGGTTTACTTCTTAGATAAGGTGACTGGATATTGACTATTGTACAGACGTTGGATACATTAACAGGTTAGTCTGTTATTTGATTTCATTTGCTTGTTGAATATAGCAGTTTTTTTTAGATATAGAACGATTTCCACTATCTATAGTTTTATGTTCAATTAAATAGTTTAATATTTGATTTTATGTATACATCCAAGAAAACAAATATAAAAAACTAAATAGTATTTTCGCTTTCTTTATTACTGTTGTTAAAGGAACCAATTTACATTCGATTTTTATGAGTTTAGATTAAAACTCGTGATTTGTACAGATTGTATATAGAACTATTATACATATATTATTTAAATAAACTGTAGATATATATATTTAGATGTACATATATATTTTAGTGATTGTTATTTAGTAAGTTATTTTATTTCCTTTAGTTATTTTTCGCTTTCTTTAGAACCTAGATTGGCCAACGGACTCGCTAAACCCGTCGGAGTGAATTAATCCAAATGGCTTTGGTTTATTAGACAACCCCAGACCGGATTCACTCTTCCAGTTGATGAGCAATCAATTTCGCCCGTCAAGAAATGGCGCTAGAAGGAGGGCCTAAAGACTATTGATGGCACGAGGAGGTCGTAAGACTCAGCCCCCACCTACCCGCTCACCTATAGTAAAAAGAATTCATTCTAACGACAACATTGTCCGTCAAACAACAAAAACATCAAAGGACAATCCATGGATCACCGTTGAACCAGTAACTCCAAACCCCCCACGGGTCGACGTATAATAAATTGTTTGTCAATCCCTCATAAGAACGCACAGTGCCTTGGACCGTATCAAACAACTAGGTCAGCCTATGAACCAACCATTAGACTTCTCTGATATTAGGGAGCAACTGGAAGGTACTGATATTACCCTAAATCCTATGGATCCAGATCATATCCTCACTCCTACAGTAGGAGGATCTAGTATTCCACCATCAACACCCCCTTCATCTCCTTCTTCTTCTGGAGAAGAATCATCAGACGAAGGCAGTTCCTCATCTTAGCCTTTGACACCACCCACACCAATGTCCAATCCGAGAAATCCCGCCAGACCTTGGCTCGATCAAGATGCAGTGGCCATACCTGGGCCCCAACATACTTTGCCTAAACATTCAGAGAAATGGCTCCCTAAATTTAACCCAGACTCCAAGCAGATTGCTGAGGATCATATCAAAAAATTCATGCTATCCATTAGGCTCCGTAGTGTTGAACAAGAAGATGTAGTATGTACACTTTTTCCCTACACCTTTGAAGGCAATGTCTCTACCTGGTACTTTTCCCAACAACCCCACACCATCGTCTCATGGGATAGATTCGAGTCTTGTCTCCTTGAGAAATTCAGAGATGAAAAGTCTCCTGAAGTTCTAGTCATGGAACTCTTTAGTTTAAAGATGAACCCCAAATAAAAGATAAAAGACTTTAATCAAAGGTTCCTGACATTAAAAAACCGAATCCCCACAGACTCGATGCTTGCAGAAAATCTTATCGTCGCATACTACACGAAATCCTTACATCAAAACATAGCCATTTGGGTAAAAAGGTCCAAGAAAGCCACATTTTTAGAATCCTTCGAAGAGACGAGTCAAATCGAGAAAGATATTCTCATCCTAAAAGAAAATACCTATAACGAGGTAGAAACCAATTCATCCTCCAAGAAGAAAATCGAAATCCTTCCTAGACCTCCCCAAAACAAAAGTCAACCAGATAGTTCGAATCTAGAAAACTTACAGAAGGTTGTTTAGAATTTGTCTAATAAAGTTATAGATTTGAAAAGGTCAGCTGAAGAATCTTCTTCAAGGAAAGGGCCTTACAAACCCCCTTTTAGGAAGCCTTTTCCTGCAAACCGACCTAACTCAAATTCTGAAGGCCTAAATCTAGAAAGCTTACAATTTGCTATTCAAACGATTCTAGAAGCACAGGATAACTTGATTCCTCCCGATATTCATGAAGAAGTAGCTGAAAAAGAGATAGTGGAAGAGGATGAATCCTCCCCAAACATTTTTGGACATTTTTCGGATAGCATTTTTCAAGCTAATTTCAAAACAGTTCATCCTTACAATACCAGGAGCAAGACAATAAATAAGTCTTCTTCTGAAATTGTAACTAATGCACCTCCAAAACAATCTAAATCAATTGAAACCAAATAGAATTCAACAACCCCAAGTTTAGAGTATGATTTTATTGAGGATCTAAAAAAACTTAGGGCTAACATTTCTGTTTATGAATTATTAAAATTCCCTTTTCTTCTGTAAAAGATGTTGCAGAATATTGCAGAAAATAGCAAAAACAACAATCTGAACAACAACAAAGTTGTTGAAAACAACCCCAAAACACCTCAAAAGGTCTCTGCCAAAACGATGTCAGAGCCTTCTGATAAAAGAGACCTTGTTGTAAAAAGTGTAACAAATGTAGATAAACTAGTTTCAGGGGCTGCGATTAAAGAACAACAAACTTTTGTTGTTAATACTCACAGAAATGTCCCACCCTTTTTGTTGACTTTTAAAATTTTCAATAGGAATGTACATAACTGTATGGTATATTTATGTGCATCGTCAAGCATAATGCCTTGGTCTGTCTGTCAAAAAATTAATGCCAAAGTTCAATCGTCCAGCCTGAAAATTATCCAACTTTATCGAACTAGTGTTAAATTCATAGGTGAATTAAAAAATGTGCTCATCAGATTATCATCTAATCTTAAAGTCCATCAAGTTATTGATATCATTGTCGTAGATATCCCAGAAGTATATGGTTTTTTTTTAAGTAGAGATTAGTCTGAACAACTACATGGCTATTTTGCAACGGATTGCTCTCACTTGTGGCTTCCCAAGAATGAAAAATCCTAACAAAATCATGGTAAATCGTGAGCGTTATCTTAATTTCGCAGTAACTGATTTAAATGATCCTAATGAACCATTCACTTCTTTTGAAAATTCACCTAAAATACAGGGGATGGACACTTTTTTCGGCAATTTCATGGCTGAAATCTCTACCATTACTGACCCGGAATAGAAGTCTGAAATTATGACATGCACGCAGTCGACAGCCTTCTCTCAGTGGCCACATGCACCTGACAAAAATCAAATATGGTCTCTTTACTTCGATGGGTCAAAATCTAAGGAAGGAGTTGGTGCAGAGTGTGTGCTCATTGATTCAGTAGGTAACAAAACTTTGATTGCTTGCTAGTTATAATTCGAATGCACAAGCAACACGATTCAATATGAGGCACTCTTGCAAGGTATGAGAAAAACACTAGATTTGAACATTTAGAATTTGACTGTTTTTACTGATTCAAAAATCGTGGTTAGATAGGTAAAAAATTATATCCACTGTTTATCTCCGCACCTGAAAAGATAGCAGACTGAGGTATGGAATTTGATGAACACGTTTTCTGTGTTTAACATAAATTATGTTCCTAGATTAAATAATTATGAGGCTGACTTGTTAGCTAACGTCGCCTCAAAACTTTTTCCTACAGAAGGCCTATATCCGAATTTTTTTTCCATTGAGTTGTTCTTCAGACCATCCATCCCAGACAACATCACAAATTGGAGAGTCTTCAATGACGATCAATAGATCATCAGTTTTCTACACATGGAAGAGACTTTCCAGGGCACAGTGATTGACGAAGGTACCCATGACGAAAACCTTCATGATTTTACGGTAATACTAGATCCAAGATCCCTGGAGTCTGCATCGGACATGATAAACTCTATCCCAAAATCTGTGGTTAAATTAGAAAAAAATTATGATCTTCACGATAAGTTCAGAAAATCAGTGAATTGTAAAATGAATAGTTCTTCCTTAACACATGAAAAAGTAATTTTGGGAACTAAAGATAACCCATAGTGCATCAATTTGGGGTTGGGATGTTCTGAGAAAGAAAAGATAGCATTTATTAAATTGTTTAAGGAATTCAAAGATGTCTTTGCCTAGACATACAATGACCTAAAGACCTTTGATCCTAATATCATGCAACATATAATTCCCATGAAACCCCAGACCCAACCTTTTCAACAGAAGTTAAGAAAGATGCACCCAAAACTCGAACCAACAGTCAAGAAAGAATTAAACAAACTCCTAAATGCTAAAATAATCTTCCCAGTAATACATACACAGTGGGTCTCTAATCTTGTCCCTGTGAGGAAGAAGAGTGGTAAAATCCAACTATGTGTCGATTTCTGAAATTTAAACCGAGCATCTGATAAATAAAACTACCATGTACCTCCCATGGAACAGATCCTTCAACAAGTATCTGGTTCTGAAAGATTATCATTGCTGGATGGTTTTTCAGGGTATAACCAAGTCCTTATGTCTCCTCCAGACCAGCTCAAAACTACTTTCCATACCCCATGGGGCACCTACGCTTATAGAAAGATGCCCTTTGGGCTCATAAATGTTGGTGCCACTTTTCAGAGAGCGATGGATATCGCTTTCCGTGGCTTAATCAATCAATCTGTAGTAGTTTACTTGAATAACGTCACTGTCTTCTCAAAAAATAAAGGAGATCATCTAGGCCATCTAAGATCTGTTCTGGAGCGATGTCGTAAGTACGACATTTCTTTAAATCCTAAAAAACTTGTCTTCACAGTAGAACAAGGTAAGCTCCTTGGATTCATTGTATCAAATGAAGGGATGATTATTGACCCTGAAAGGACCCAAGTCATTTCAAAACTACCCCCTCCCTCTTCAAAAACGTCCATGCAATATTTCTTAGGACAGATAAACTTTGTTAGGAGGTTCATCCCCAGCTTTTCAGAAATGGTCAGACCATTACAAAATTTAATAAAAAAGGATGTACAGTACCATTGGCGACCTTTGGAAAGTTAGGCTTTTGACTCAATAAAAAATTCTGTAGTAGACTCTCCTTCTCTAATGAACCCTAACTTTTCGCGAGACTTCACCCTCTACATGTTTACTTCTGATTGGTCTTGTGTTGCTGTCCTAACCCAAAAGAATACTAAAAACAATGAAGTCCCAATTTCCTTTATGAGCTCATCCTTCAAGGGAGTAGAACTTAATTACCCAGCAATAGATCAGCAGGCCTATGTCGTTTTTAAAGCGATAAAACACTTCCGATCTTATCTACTGAAATCTAGGACGAAAATCATTGTCCCTTACCCTGCTGTCAGAAATTTGTTAGTATAGAAAGAACTAGGTGAAAAAAGGGCAAACTGGGTCACATCTTTACAAGAATATGATATAGAAATCACCCCAGCAGAAATTGTTGGTTTTTGATTCAACTATAGGACAACAAAATGAAACTGATATATTAATTCAAGATCAGCACGATCAAAATCAAATCTGTTGTGCACAAAACCTTTCTAGTCCCTGGTACAACGACATCAAATTTTGTCTTATACACGGATCAACTCCCCGTCACCTTGATCCCCAAAAAAGGATTTCACTAAGATTAAAATCTGCTTCTTTTCAGCTGATTAACGGTATTTTTTTTTGTCAAAATTTCGATGGAATACTTATGCGATGTCTTGAAAAAGATGAAGCAGAAAAAGTCTTATTGGAATTACATCCACGGGAAGCTCGTGGGCATTTTGGTGGAGACACCCCCGCCCACAAAGTATTAAGAGAAGGCTATTACTGGCATACCCTTTTCAAATATGCTCATGCCTTATGTCGTAAGTGTGTAATCTGTCAAAAGACATCTGAACGAATACAAAAACCAACATTCCCACTGCAACTAGTTTCAGTAGACTCCCCTTTTCAGCAGTGGGGCCTGGATATTATAGGTCCAATCAATCTGTCATCCTTGCAGCAGCATAAATACATCATAACAGCCACATATTATTTCTCCATATGGTCTGAGGCTTCCCCATTAAAAGTTGTAAATACTAGTCAGGTAATATCCTTCCTAAATTCAAATATTATCACTCATTTCAGTATTCCTGAATGCCTAGTATTTGACAACGCTTCCTATTTTTCATCTCTTGAAATGAGTGATTTCTCTCTAGAAAAAGGAATGAAATTAAAATATTTTTCCAGTTATTACCCTCAAGGCAATGGTTTGGCAGAATCAACAAATAAAAACCTGATCAAAATCATCAAGAGAATGATCTCCGAAAACCATAAAAACTGGCATAACGCATTATTGAATGCAATCTGGGCTGACAGGGTAACTCCTAAAACTATTGTTGGTAATTCCCCCTTTTTTCTCATTTACAGAAGGGAAGCGATTCTTCCACCACATGTCCTTATTCCATCTCTACAGTTATCGTAGAAGGTGCAAGAAGAAGATTGTCCTCCCTTGGAGAGCCGGATTAACACTTTGCTAAAGTTAGAGGAAGTAAGGGCTCAAGAAAAACAAAAATTGGATCCACATCAACTCATTATTAAAAACTGGTTTGATTCCAATCCTACCTCTGATAGAAATTTCAAGGTAGGCGACCTTGTCCTTTAGTGGGACATACCTCATGAGGAAAAAGAGAGCATACTAAGTTTCAAAACCTGTGGTTAGGACCATTTTTAATCGCTGAAAAACTAGGTCCCAGTTCCTTTCGCCTACAGAATTTATAGGGATAACCATACACCTTCCTGGTGAATGGCCAAGCTCTAAAAAAGTACTTTACCTGATGAGTCTCCCATACACATTTTGTAAATATTTTATGTTTTGTTTTCCTTACTGTTTGTTTTTCTTTTCTGGTTTGTATTGTTTTCATTTCTGCTTATTGGTCTTTCCTTTTGAAACACACATGCCTGCACCACGGGCCAACTCATACAAAGAAAACAAAATACTCCCCCCTCGAAAATAGCTGCTAAAAGTTGTCAAAACATCAATTGTTGTATTTCTCTGAAATTGTAGCCTTGTTAAAGATGACTTTTTGTTTGAAAAGTGTTTTCTCGGTTTCAATCTGCAATTGAAAGTATTCACGACCATCTATAAAATTCTTATTACGTTGTCCCTATTCTTTAAGAGAGAAACTCAACGATGTCTTCCTGTTCTTGAAAGTCGGTTTTATTAATAAACTATTTTTGGATCTTGATGAAGGATAACACGAAAAATTTAAAGGCCTGTGGAAATATTAAGATGTGTTAAAAAATTGGAATTTTCAGCGTCGCCCCGCTCTATTGAATATCTTTAAAACTATATCATAATGTGAATAAACTCTCAGAGAGTTGTGGGAAGTGTTTGTAAACCCATCAAGACACTGAATAGGTCTACTGGCAGTGGGTAAATGCATGCATAATTCCAAGATAACTTCGTCGGGGTACTGAACAAGCTCGCTTGTAGCGAAGCAATGTCAGGTAAAAGAAAATTCTCAGATATGAATTTCATTTTGGCCCTAAGCGTCCTTCGTTCTGATTGAAATTTCTTGACAGGATACAAACGTCAGAGTGGGTTAATTTACGTCCCTCTTGAGGCTATGAATGCCTATTGGTAGCAGTGGCCCTGTCAACAGTATTGAAGATTTTAAATTAACATCGTGGCTTTCTTTTTCCAAGTTTGTCACCAGTTTTTGTTCCTTTAAAAATAAAATTTATCTGAAACTAGATTGCTTCATGATTATTTGAGATGTTCAAATGACTTTTTAGTTGTTATTCGATTTGAAGTTTTTTAGATTTTTCTAACCTAAACTCGTTCATGTAACAGAGATAACTGCTTCTCCCAGCATGTTGCCATTGTTGGCAGCAATAATCTTATTGTTATTTTTATTATATAAATAAAATGACCTACATAAGTTGCCTACACAGGGTCATGAAATTTTATTACTCTTCATGAGCAGTTTCCGAAACAACAGTTGTAAATCATCGCTTCTCCTTTCAAACTTTTTTTTCATGACTGCAAGCATGAAAACTTGTGACTAGGATTACCATTATGTTTTTAAAATTTCATTAAAGGCACATTGCTCATATGGTTTATTATAGAATTTTGATTTCTTTCTATGAAGATGTTGCTCTCCTTGATTGTGATCCTTTCAATTCTAAGCATGCCTAAGAGATTGATGGTTTTCTGAATGAAAGACCCCCACCATTTGATTTTTGTATAGTGTTGGTTTGATCCTTGGTTATGTTTCTTTTACAAAACTCTTGATTTTTCACTTACCCAAACATTGAAATCAAACCTATGATGCGCGCACTAATTTTTGTTTCAATATTTTGGTCCTAGCTCATACTCAATGCCAAGGTGGCATGCGATTTTCAGACTGCCATTACTTATTAGGATGGCCTCGGGTTTAACAAACCTCTTCGCATACATTTTAATTAAACACCCTTCCCGTTGTATGAGTCTTTACAGTGTTTATTGTTAGGCTCGGGGTTATGGCTCTTTTTTGTTTTCACAAACCCTACAGGTATGCTCTGTTTGTTTGATTACCCTCCCATCCAGTATGGATCCTGTCGTAAGAACTGAACCAAATGGTATCCAAACCCTACTCTCAGACGACGATGCTAGGGAGAATTTGGAAAGAAATGGCTGATATGTTTTCATCAGGAAGTTTCAGGGTTTTAATCTTCGTGTTGCCCAAGAATTCGCCTTATCCTTTGATGGTTGTAGGGAAAAAGTTGGTGATGTGCAACTGGAGGTTACTGAGGAGTTCTTGAGTCAAGCCACAGGATTTCCAGTGAGTTGTTAGAAATGTTTTAAAAATGTGAAAGTGGAGGAATTCCATTGGACCCTGCTATTTACATCTCGGAAAATAACATGCTGTGATAGAGGTATGCCAATTTCATTCCTCAAAGATTTGTGGCATGATTTACTCGCTGTGGTAAAGCAATTTGTTACATGTGAGGGACGGTATAGGCTTGTATTTTTGTATCATTTACACCTGCTTATGAGTTTTATGGGTTTCCTTTTGAAGATGCCATATTACTTACTCAGAAGTCTATATAAAATGGGAAAAAGATATAAGAAATAGAGGTCAGATTCTAGTATTTTTCATCACGGCTTGATTAAAATCATCCTCATTTATCAGTTACAATTGAAAAATTATTGTTGGGATTCGTTTATAACACAAAATGGTTATGGTAACCCTGAATTGGGAGAAGTAGATAAACTCGTCGTTGAGGAAACCCTTGTCCACCTGACGACATCTCTTTCACCTCCCCAGACTTGTGCCTCTTCCCCTAATAGCGAAACTTTGATCTATCCTGAGGTCATTCAATAGGCTAGTCAATAGGTTACACATCCAAAGGACTGTGTTAAAATTGTAAGGAAACCTACAGGAAAGAAGTTTAAAAGTAATGTTGATGTCAATTTCAAAAACAAAAGAACTGGCAGGCTAATTTCTTGAAGTCTTTGAAATAAGACAAACTCTCGTACAGATGCGATCAACATAATTGAGGTTAACGAAAGCTCAGACTCTAAAATTGAAAAATTCCTTGCAGAGGAAGACCCTGTGTCATTCGGGCTATACCCTGACCGACCCTATAACTTTGTCGATAATTTGCCTCCTTATTTGAAAGTCAATCCATAGTTTCTTGGTGTCCAGCTCTGTAATAAATCCACTATCCGTATTGATCCGAAAACGGATCCAGAAGCCTGATAGGGCTTGAAAAATGCTCAAAAATGAAAGTGCTCGGAATGCGACGAAACCTATGCCATTGCGTCCGGCTCGTCTTCCTGATTCCGGTGGTATATTTTTTATGTCAAACGGAGTCCGTATGGAGAAGATATCGCGTTCTGTCCGAAAAGCCAAACAGGCAAAATTTTGGATGCTGACTGTACCTATCCGTACAGTCCGTACAGACACGTGTCAGTCCGTACAGATGACGTGGCATGTCCGTACGGTGACGTGGTGGCTCCAGAAGATGACACATGGCGATCCTTACAAGTGACACGTGGTAGCATCAGAGAGTGACACGTGGCAGGCAGAAATGGACGTTTGGACGTACGAATCGGCCAATTTCGAGGTGACACGTGTCACCACTCGCAGGGTGACACGTGGCATGATGACGTCATCCAGTGATGTGGAGGCTGACAGGACGTACGGTCACGCTGATGGGGCAGGCACATGGGATGACGTGTGGCGGTACGGCAGATGACGTGGCATCACGGCAGGGAGACAGGTGTCAGTACGACATCCGATGTGACAACAAACGTGGTCCAATCACAGATTGACATGTGTCATGGTTTGATTGGTTTTAAAAGCGCCATGTGGCCCAATCATGGGCTGCCACGTGGCACTGTGCTATTGGTCATTGGGTTGAACGTAAAAGTTTGTTTGGTCGACGCCGAGGGGATTCGAACACGGGACGTCGGAGAGTGCAAAGGACCGGCACACACGGGCTAGCCACTTGGGCGCCGGGTGGAACTTGTTATAGCATTGGATTACAATGTATTTGAATTAAAAAGTGGTTTAAACCCGCAGGGTAAAGGGCTGGGGCCTAGCCCCAGTCCTCGACATATACCATGGGACCATACCCTATGCAATAACCAACGGGCGAGTTGTTATAACAAACGGAGCGCGGGCGGTGGAAAATGTTATGGCTCGTGGCCATATCACATGCCAATAAAACTGGGGGTTTATCCCTTTTAATAGCGTGCAGTTGTAACTAAAATGACCCGCGGCCATATGCCAATTCATGTGACCGAATTCCCGGGAACAGGTGTGTATTGTAGGGTGGCCCGCGCTATAGCGCGTGGCCACATGGCGCCAATATGACCAGAATCAGGGGCGCGCGCACCATTTGGGGGCCAAAGGCCCAAAACTTTATAACAAGTGGGTTTTTTGGTTATAGTTTGGTTTTTTTTAATTAAAAGGCCCTATTTTAGCTGATTTTCTCCATTTTTGGGGGATATTGGGCTTTTTTGGAGGCCAGATTCTTGGAGGAAGTTGGGGATGTGAAATCAACTCCTTTGCTATATAAACCAAGCCTGTTTGAGGCCAAGGGACAGTCATTTTTGCAGAGTTATGCTGTTGGAAAGCCAAGCCAAAGTCAATTTGTTGCAGGGTAGCCCTTGAGGTGGAAACGTTGTTGGATCGTTTCTGGGAGCTTGGAGCATCAGATTTGCGTGCCGTTTCTTGCATTGGGTTCTTGAGATCTGGGAAAACAAGACCAGATCAGTGTTGTAGCCTTTGGGCATTGCTGAGATGTAATTTTGAGCACTTGAGCAGAAATAGAGAAGCCTCCCCCACAGGAAAAAGGCCCGGAGACGTAGGCAAACATTGTGCCGAACTCCGTTATCAACCTGCGTTCTTATGGTTTTCTGTTCATTCTTGTTTTCATATATGCATATGTTTATTTGACTGATATAATCCTCTTCTTTCCTCATTCTTTCGTTAAATTCTCAAGTGGTTAAATTATTCATGCAAGTTTAAAACTCAACCATAATCATAAAAGATCCTGCCCCGGATCAATTGGTATCAGAGCTAGTTTGATGTT
>ML819323.1:7233-23572 GCA_009831015.1 Picea engelmannii
ATGTCAAGCCTGCTATTTTCCCGACCAAATATCCATTGCCTCCTCCTCTGGTGAAACATTGTTCACATTCACCTCCGAAACCATCGAACAGATGTTGCAGATCCCTAGAAACGACTCAACCATCCCATTCTCCATTGAATCCATAAACGACCTATACCAAAAACTGACTTTCCCTCAAAGAGTTGAGATCTTTGATATTTCCCCCCCAAAAGATGCCCAATTACCCAAAAAGAATCCACCTTACTCATCTTCCATTTTCACTGTCAAAGCCAACCAGATTATATCCATGTTTTCTTACATGTTAGGTTATTACTCAGATGAATGGGTATATGAGCCTATTTTAGGTTTTCTATCCATATTTTCTACAGAAGAAAGAGTTTCCATTAAATTCAAATTCAGTCAATTTCTGGCTGATAATACTCATGATCAGTTATTCAGGTTTCCAACTGAAGGGATGTTCAGATACTCTTCAGTTCTGGTTTATATGTTTTTATTTTATCAATCAGACAGATTCTCCGGTGCACTTCAGAAGTTAAACCAAGAAGGAAGCCCACAACCAGTGACATCATGGACCTCGTTGGTGAGGAAAAATTCAACATAGTACAACTTCAATCACTTCATAGATCAATTTATTCATCCAGTTGTTTGTATGCTGAACAACAACATGGAGACAAGGATCAATGAAGAAATTCAGAAGGGCTTGCACCTATCTGATCAAGATAAGACAGGGGATTGGTATTTATACCAAAACCATACAGAGATAAGGGTATATGGGTGTGAGCTGCCTCCTTATAGATTTTCCAAATATCTCCCAATGAGTATTTTTTCACTAGAATATATAAGGAAAATGGTGAATTCATATGATATTCACTTTGTTGTAGCAAAGAAGAAATCCCAACTTAGAATTAAAACCCAGGTTGGAACTTTCATCTGTAAGAACATATCAACAAGAGAAGAAGCAAATAGCCTCTTGAAACAAATGAGATCCCCTCTGAGTTTCACTTGGGCATATGACCCATTTGGTGTCATTTCTGAACTCAGAATCAAACAAAGGAGCACTCCTTATGTTCACACACAGAGGCCAGAGGTGAAAAAATACATGAACCAAACAGAGTGACAGGAGAACACACTGCAAGAACCCGAGGAGAAACATATCTTTGCAACCACGTCACAGACTAATACACCCCAAAAACAAGTAGAGAAGAGAGCAAGGAAGGAGGTTTCTCCTTCACTCACAGAGGTATCAACTGAGGAGTTTCAGGTATACAAAAATAGAGCTAAAACCAATCATTCAACAAATTTTCTCAAGGAGGGAGAAATGCAGTCCACCATAGTCTTGGAGGGACCACACTCTTCAACCCATTCAAACAATATGTTTACAGGGTCTAAATCATCACCAACATCTCAAAGAAACCCATACACTACTCTGACAGATGAATCAACTCATGTGAAAAAAAAGTCAAACATTTTTGACAAATATAAACAGATCAAGCAAAGGAAGGATCTCCTCAACAACAACACCTACACTCAATTCTGGAAGCATACATCCACTGCTCAACAAATATTGTTGTCAGATTTTGACACAGAAAGAGGAAGAATGAAAATGGCATTCTTACAAGCACAATTTCCCCATCCAAGAACTGTTGCAGACTACAAAAATACCGCCTTTGAATATGATGTAAAATATGTCCATCCAGTGGACTAGAAGGATATTCATAGATAGACAGGAGAAATGATATTCTCAACTTTGAAAAATACCTCAATGACTACTTCTAAGTTGCATGTATCCTTCAATAATATCCAGTCCCAATTAAATATGGAGAAAATCTCTTCTTTGGCCAAGGATAACAGAATAAAATCATTAGAAGAATTGATTCTTAAAATTGGGTATGATCCAAAAAATGTCAAAGCAGTAGAGGATTTGTTAAAGAAGACGAATATTGATATAACATCTCTTAGAAATCAATTGAAGCTTCCAGTTACAGAATATTCATAAGCCAAATAAGTGGCTAAGACTGAAATCAACAAAGAAGAGATGTCAAAGTTGATCATGGACCAAAATGCAAAAATTAGGGAAATGGAAGCAGAAATGGACAAACTGTTAAAAGAAAAGGAGAAAAATGTGCAGTTGGCCATGATCCCATTGGAAGCAGTGCCTCTGACAGGGACCAAAACAACAGAAGGGTCCACATCAACATAAATTCCATCAACAATCCCAGTACAAGTTTCAGATGCATCTGAAAAACTTGTAAAATCCATGGAAGATATGTCCATACAAGGGAAAGAAATTAGAAAATTACAGGAAGAGGTAAAAACATTGAATGAATTGAAATCAATGTTCCAAGCTAGTCATTAGGAAAATATGCATAAGTCTCAAAGGCTTAGTGAACTCTTACAACAATTAGGGAAATAGACTGCCATGGCAAATACCTTAGCCCAAGCTAAGGAAAACATTTGGATAGATATCAACAAATCAATGTCAAAAATATGGCCCTCATTACAGATCATTTTTGAACAACATGAATTAGTACATAAATCTAGGGGAGCAATTGAAATCATCAAGGAATAATTGGGAGAAAGACCCACAGAGGCCACTGAACTTATCATATTTCTATACTCCAAAAACAAACAGGAGTTAGAGGAGATAGAGATTGAGGAAAAAACAAAAACCATCATTGAGATCAAGAAGGTCCTGACCAAGAAAGGATTAATGTTGCAGCTCGAAGAAAAATCCCAGTGATGGAAATAGGTGTGCAAAGGTTCTTATGTAGGTTTGAGGTGCTACACAAGAAAGGGCTTCCTGGATTGTTAGTACTGAATGACAAATTGATCACTCTTCTTGATTACAAACAGAAAATGAGCACAGTGGAAAAGGACAATTCAAAGTTTGCAGGGATACAAAGAAGCATCATTGGTAAAGCTTTCCTGGAGACACTACAATTAGACTTAAGCATTCAACATGAAATCAAGAATATTTTCATCACTAAGCTTACCTTTTCCAAATACACAGATATGGATGAAACATACATGAAATTACTCAATATTTCCATCCCAAGTAAAAAGAGGTGGGAAGATCTATGCAGATTACTTGAGTAGAGACAATTTTGGTGTTCTAGTCAGAATGGAACAACAACTAGCCAAAGTCAAAGATATGAGTCATCAACCACTTCCACCAAATCAACACCAGAGATCTAAGAAAATTTGAAAAATCCCTACATTTTGTATTTAGAGATCTAGTTAGTTAGATATTCCTCCATAATATCCTGATCATTTATGACAGGATCTGTTGTAAATAGTTATATAAATACTTCTCTCTTCGAAGTATTATATTTTTATTTTTGCATCCAAAAGCTATTGTGTAAATTCTCAAAGGATCGACCAATAATAAAAGAGGCTTATTCACAGGATTCTTGTGTCAAACTATTGGTGATGTGATTTCTCTCTTGTCAAATGTTTTTCCATTCTCTGTAATCATTGCATGTGTTTCCAATTCTAATCATTAAAAGAAAGTTAAAGAAAAGAATTTATTTCATTATACTCTGTCTCTGGTTTTTCAATGATCTTCATGTTGTTCATCTAAAACTAAGTAAAGGAATTCTTAATTGCTCTTATACTCAGTGGATTTTCCCCTCTTTTCCTCTTATTCATTTCATTTGATTTAAATATATCCAACAGTTTTACTACCCTGCCTTGTGGAGAAAAAATTATAAAAGCTGAAACAAATCCTTATCTTTAAGTACAGACCCCATAGCCCAATGGAAAAGTAAGCATTCATTCAGACATATATTTAAAACAAACAAACATTGAACTTTCATAACTAGCCTAACACTCTAAACTCAAAAAAATCTAAATCCTATAGAGAGATCCCTCTCTGAAGCTGGCAGGGCTAGATCCCAGCTTCCAAAGTGGTTTGGTAGTTACCTCTGTCTTTTCTTCTACAACCTACGGAAATTAAAGAGTGTTAACATAGTGGCGACCATACTGGGGATGAACAATTTTTCCAACTTTATGAATTATCTTCTTTAAGTAAGAAAACTTTATTTTTGGAAAATCAAAGATCTAAATTTTAAGAGAGCAATGTTCAGAGGTTGTAAAAATTTGTAAATAAATAATTAGGTTTTTAAAGTTTAAGTTCTGGCTCCAAAAATAATTCACACCATATCTCATCCTGATCCAGAACTTGTAAAAGTAGTAGATAACCCTGGAAAATTGATCAGAAAAATAAGTTTAGCAAAAATTCAAGGGAGTAGTAGTCCTCCTCCTAGGGAAACCTCTCTTCCAGAGAAGTTTTTCACAATCCAAGACATCCAGTTTGATCTACCATTTGAGCATAGTCTATTTAGAACCAAATCTGATAGCTTCGTGGATGAAACAATTTTAGATAAAGCTATCCTCCAACCTAATACACTTGAAAGACACTCTCCTGGATCAGATCTTGATCAACAAATCCTTCAAAATTTTGAGAAGTTACAAGATCTAGCATCAAACTTTGATCAAGCTTTTCATAAATCCTACATTCAACAATCTGTTGATCTTTATTCCCTAACCATCTCTACATAATCTATCAATCCTAAATTAGTTCATCGTATATCTTCCAGCCCTTCTTCTTCCATATCTTCCACTACTTCTCCAATCACTTCACAGGTTTTGATCTATCCTGTCACATGAGTTCCTACTATCCATCCTCCTTGTTACACATTATTTTGGTCACCTCCATGATCAACTGAAAATATGTGTTCATGTTCCCTAAAAATATCAGAAGAGACTTTATCCATGAGAAAAGTGGTTTGATTTTCTCTTCCAAAAACCATAACAAGGAAGGTTGTCGCACCTTTCTATATGCATGGGGTGCGACGATGCCTGATCATCACACTTTTCCCTAAAACTGGAATGCGACATCATTGCATGCTGCTTGTGGACAATGTGCGGCGATGCTTAAAGTAAAGGAAAAGTCAAAATTCACGAATGTTCTAGAAGGGGATATTCTAGAAGGTGAGGTGGCCTCCGATCGGTTTGGATCTTACTCGCTTATCTGATTTTATGGGATCATCCTGATATCCTCACCCATTTGTCTTTTACACTATATAAAGAGGTATCTCTCATGGAAAAGGCGAAGGTTGAATAATATAAGATTTACATGGAGAGTTCTACTTTAGATTATGGTTGAGAGCTTTGCTTTAGTTCTTCAAGTCAGATTGTGGATCTTCTTCATTCAAGGCATTGGAACAAATGTGTGTGTCTTGAAGAAAAGAGCCATTGAAAGGGGACCTTGCAACATTAAGGCATGGGTTGTATTCTCCACTTTCCATTTAATTTAATACAACAATAAATTTATTCCCTATAAAAACATCTCGTCTTCTATTGTATAATTCCTTGATCTTATACATAGAATTCATTAGAATATACATATCTTTGTTTTCCCTCTTTGTTGGTTTGTGTTTCTTAGATAGGATTACCATTCTGCAAACCCAAGGAAGGAGCTACAAGGACGACACTAGAGAGGATCAAGCATCGTTTAAAAGGCATGTCACTTGTACCTCACTAAACTAGTTTATATGATAATGAAGTTTAAGGCAAAGTATGTATTCTGTTATGTTTTGTTCTAGTTTCATGTGGAAGTTAGGGAGATCTGTTTGTGTCTGCACTTACCGATTAGTCTGATAACACTCCTCCACCAATCATGGTAGCAAGATATGCTCCCCTCATTTTTACTGCTCCATTACATAATGTGCCCTAGGATTATCAAACTAGGATTCCTAACTTTGATGGCACTGAAAATATGACTGCACAAAAACATGTTGACAAGATGAATGACTTCTTTGACCTGCAAGAAGTTGATGAAGAAGATAACAAAATGATGTTGTTTTCCCAAAGCTTAAATGGATAAGTTAGGAAATGGTTCAAAGTCTTACCAACTGCTAGCCTGAATGACATTACATCCTTTTATCAATCATTTTTCAAAAGATGGGAAGTCAAGAAAAATCCCCTTCAAATCATAACTGAATATGAAAGTATTAAATGAAACCAAGGGGAAAGTGTACATGATTATTGCACTATATTTAACAATATTTATAATGCAATTCCAACAAACATTAAACCTCCTCAAGGTTTAGCTTTGATCAAATTTCCTGATGGTTTTGATGCTGACACATCTTATCAATTGAGAGAAAGAAACCTTGCAACTTTGGAACAAATGAAAAAATATGTTGTGAGTGTAGATGAAAATATGTTAGCTAAGAGAGCTAGACAAAGAACATAGAGGAGAGTAATTATAAAGGAAGAACCATCTACCTCTTCTGCTGATGCTAATATAGACTCCTTAGTCAGAACCATGGAAAGGATGATGGAAAGATTAGATATCACTGATAGGACTCCACCAAGAGAAAATCAAGCTGGTCCCCAAAACAAGAATCCTAATTTTAGGAGAAATCAACCCCAAATCAGACAAAGAGAACCAAGAGAACAAAGAAAACAAAGACTCCCAGATCAATAGATTAGGCCCCCTTTTCAAGAAAATTATGCTGATGAAGGGGAAGAAACAATTGAGGGACTTAATGATGTTCACATTAATTCAATGAGAATAAATGATAATGATTCTATTTTTCTTACCCAAGAAGAACATGGCCTTTTCCTTCTTTCACAAATTGAAATTGATGAGGAAGAATCAGATCAACAAGCTTTTGAAAATGAAATTATGGAAGTTCATAGGCAATATAACCTAAGAAGTAAGAAGTCTAATGATAATACAACTAAGAAAGCTCCTGAATTTAGAAAGAGAACTAACACACTTGCCATGAAAGTTCCTGATAGTCCCTCTAAGAAAAACTCACATGTCCCAACCAAAAGAACATCTGATTTTGTCTCAAAAACAGTTCAAACTGATGTTCCCTCCACCAGCCAGCCCAAAGATACTTCATAGAAGAATTTTGTTGAGAAATCAGATTTCTCTAACCAAAATAAAAGTCAAACCTCATTAAACTTGGAAAGTAAATTGGTGAAACTCAAGATACCCAATACTCTAACAGAGTTAATGAATACGAATTCTTACAGATCACAAGTGATAAAAGATTTGAATATAGAGGTAGGTACAGATACAAGTAACATTGCCGATGATCAACCATAATTATTATTTGGGCCTGCAATTGATGGAAAATCTGAAAGTGGTGTTGTTCCTCCATTTTACATCAGTTTAAACATTCATGACAAGATTTTGCACAATGCCATGCTGGACTCTGGTGCTTCCCACAACCTTATGCCTAAGGATGTTATGGAAAAATTAGGACTTGATATCACTAGACCATACAAATATTTATGTTCGTTTGATTCAAGTAAAGTAAAATGCATAGGTCTTATCAAATATTTGTGTGTTACTTTAGCACAAATCCTATCCAAGAGTATGGTAATGGACATAGTTGTTGCAGACATACCTCCTAAATATGGCCTGTTATTGTCTCGCTCATGAGGATCCAGGTTACAAGGTACCTTTCAAATGGACATGTCTTATGCTACCATTCCATTATTTGGTCAACATAGGAGATTATATAGGGAGACACTGATGAAATACATGGTCAATAGTCAGGATAAACAACACGATTATCCCTTATATTATGTTCATTCAGACCTTGATTCTTTTATTTTGTACAATGATGGAGATATGGAAAGATAGATTGCCAATTTAGAAAATGATGTTTATAACATGGAGGAAGACAAAACAACTTTTGTAGAAAATGAAATAATAATGGTGAAATATGATAAACAAAAGGAACCTCTGTGGAGATTAGACTTTTATGGTGTTGTTAGCAAGGAAGGATCAGGGGCGGGTGTGTGGGTTTCTAATTCAAAAACAAATCATACAGAAAGTGTTGGCCCTTGACCAAGTTTTGGGAGATCCTTGGTCAAGTTTGACCTATTTTGGGACTTCGACAGCCTGTCAAAGGAGGAGCGCAAGACGAAGCATAGATCACGGGATATTGGCCCCTTTTTGGGTCCTTTTTGGGATTTGGGATTATGTAACGAGTATGGGATGTCGGCCCATGGGTTTACCCATGTTTAGGCCTATTTTGTAAAGTATAAATAGATGTCTAGGCAACGTAATAAGAGAGAAGTTATGAATGGCTAAGTGCTAGATCTATGTGATTGAAGGATTGTAAGTTCTCTGTGCATACTGTGTGAGCTTGCAGAGATGAGTGCATGTGACTGTATAAGGCTTAGTGCTATATCCTAGCTTGGGGAAGGAGGATTTGGCGAGGTGCGCACAGGTCTCCTGTCCTATGCGGAGTAGGGTTTTGAGCTTTGTGCATGTAACCGATTAACCAAAGATAATAGAAGAGAAGAAGAGTTGGTGGACGTAGCCCCAGGGTGGGGGTGAACCACGTATATGTTGTGTTTCTCTGCTTTGTGCAATGTGTTGATGTGTTTATGTATTTACTTGCTAAGTTCTTTGATATAGATAGATATATATGTTTATTCTTTGTGCTAATGATGTATATGGATGTTAGATCTGACTTGTATGAATGTGCTAGTGCCTGAATATGTTAGATCTAACCTACTTCTCTATGATAAGTACTTACATACATCAGATCTAAATGAATGATGCGATGATCTATTTTATCTGTGGAGTAGATAGTGGTTAAATATTGATGAACTGTCGGTGCTAAGTGCTCTGTTAAGTATTACAATCACAGATCTATGTCCCAACTAAGGTTGCAGACACCTGAGTCCTGCAACCACCCCTGTCTCTACCTCGGGTGATACTTCATCTACTTCGTAGGTGTTGCTGAAAGGGCCAGTAGTTAGGGTTTTGTTGGTGCATTGTTGTAGCGTTGAACCCTAGGTCTGCCCCTGTGCCAACAAATGGTTCCATTGTCGAGACCTAAAACTGTGATTGATGGGAACTAAGGAAGAAGAAGCTTTGTGAAAAGATCCATCCTAAAACCGTGAAAGCTCTGTATGTATATCTGTTTCCCTAGTGTGCAACATTCTACTTGACCTGTGAATCTCTGTGCCAAGAAAAGAGGTCAGATCTGCAAGCTCTGTTCTCTGATAAAGGTAAGAATAGTGAAAAATTCTAGATCTAAAAGTTTTGTGCTCTGTAGAAGTAAGATAAGTGGAAATTTTTGTTTCAAAAGTATGGATCTAGGTATGTTTGATAGATTCTGTCCTAGCTTGAAAACTAGGGCACTAATAGATGAAAGAAGGTTTGATATGAGTAGATCTGATAAGAATAGTGAAAGATATGCTATACCTATGCATAGAAAGAATGTTTGGATTAACAAGTGGATGGAAGATCATAGAAAGAAATGTTTGCAGGTTAGCTATTATGACCCTAGCGCGTAGTTTAGAAAGAGATGGGAATCATTTAAAAGAAAGAGAGGATTAACCCTCTGTTATAGTTGCAGAAAACCAGAACATTTTGCTAAGGAATGACCTAGGAGAAGACTTAGTTGTCTTTGTTGCAAAGATATGGACCATGAAGTATTGGATTTCCCTAGAATGATTGCTAAGCTTGAAGAAATGAATATGAACCAAGAAAACCCTAAGGTAGATCCAAAAACTATGATTATGGAAGAACCCCAGAAATAATCAGAGAAAGTATTGCTACAGATAAAAGAAACCCTAGATGACCACCGACATGTCATCTTATCAGATATCTTCAAAGAAAAAGAATGCCTTGAAGCAAGAATAGGAGACTTCGACATTGACTGTGTTCTAGATGAGGAAACACATGTGAATATCATGACAAAAAGAACTTGGGAACTTTTAGGGAAGCCTACTATGACTCCTTCATTGGGAGGAATAGGTCTATTTAGAGGAAAGCTGATAAACCTATGTGGAAAGCTCACCCAGATATCTATGGATGCCAATGGAACTTCAACAGAGGAAGATTTTGAGATTATTAAATTTATTGAGAACAATGCTCCATTTACCATGTTACTAAGAAAACCTTTGATTGAAAGAGATCGGGCTAGAAGGAAAGAAGAAGAATAAGTTTAAGAGAAGAAGAAGCAAGAGTTAAAATATTTCATGACTAGAAGGATCGCACACTTAATTGAAGAACAAAAGAACAGATCGAAGCTATTTAACACCAGAGGCCCAGATGTCGAAATTGCAAGAAAACTAGATGACTCAAAGAAGGTTGAAGTACCTGTTCCAGATAAAGAAGAAGTATCACCCTCGAATCTTAGGAAAGAATCTCAACAACGCGAAGTAACTATGCCAAAAGAAGATAAGAATCAGAATGGAAAAAGGAATACCGAGACAAAGCTCACTGGAAAGAGAGCTAGAAATCTAAGTAAGAAGAGATCTAATATCGAAAAGTTACAGAAGGTTCTAGAGGGAACTTCGCAGAAGGAAAATTTGCAAAATTGGAGATCTGCCAGGATAAAAGAACAATGTCACATGGAACTTCTCCAGGGTAAAGCAATATAGCCATTGGGACCAATATAACTGTTCAGTCGACCCCCTCGAATGGGTAGAAAGGAATTTATGGTTCACCACTAGACCGTTGGACCGTGCCATAATGAACATAACATAGTTAATGAAGGCTTCTCAACCATTGTAAGCAATCTGTTGCCAAGTTATCTATTTATCCCATTGCTCCATGGACTGAGAACACTTTTTCTAACCGTGAATCTAAGCCCGTAGACTCATTGATTTTACACAATGATCATTGCGCTATTTCCCTCTATCCTATTGCAATTTCTAAGTTACTCCTCGAACCCAAATATTTCCAACCCCGAGCATGTATGTTGGACGAGTTTAGCGCTGCAGAGAAAATTGTCGAAGAAGTTCTGATCGAACTCATGAATGAAAGAGTCATGTTGATGTCTGCAGGTATACAAGCTTCATCAACGAGAATGGTGCAAGCCTCTCTGTTTACTGCTCACAGAGCCGGACCATCCCGACCATCAGCAGAAAAGAGAACCAAGCATAAAGACGACCTCACAAATGAAGAACTAATTCCAACCATATTGCCTGATTACATCCCGCCTCTGGCTGGAGTGGTGAATTGTGGTAGTGTGCCAAGATATTTCGAGTACACCATGGTCACTATGTACCTCTTGAAGGGGATACACGCAGTTCAGACAGAGAAAGATAATATCACAGAGTTGAAGATCAACGAATTCAACCTCAGATATTGCAAGATATATGGTATGCTTACCCCATAAAAGTACCTAACTAGAACAAAAGGGAAGAACTTGAAGATAATCCCTCAGTCGTGGATGATGAACCTCGTGCAATCCACCTTGCTGAATGTCACGAAGATCCCACACTTCAAAAGACATTAGGAAGTCAACGCATGTGTCAAGCTGCTATTGTTGTGTTACCATGGAGGCTACTTATGGCTAGATCGTCATATTAAAATTGACCCAACATTGATCCACATGATCACAGGACTGAGTATGCAAGGACCCGATACGCAGGAATTTTATCTAGGAAAATCCACAGATTGCACACTCACACAGAAGATCAAGGATACATATGGCGATGTTGAGAAGGGAACAAGAGACTACAAGGTAGCTTCCATACAGAGTGGCACAGTGCGCCTAGCATGTGAGTTGATAGCTGGAAAGTTAGTAAGGAAGAATCGACCTACGCAGGTCACCGACTTTGTTGTTGACCTTGCAGGGAAGTGTGCGGAAGGCCTACACATGAACTGGGTGAAGTACCTAATTAACCAGTTGGAACTAGATTTCCGAGAAGCACAGGATCAGGGTTATGAATTTCATTTTAGCTGGATCCTAGTCGTCATTTCATTTGTTTCCCGGGGGATACCGGAAGGAGTGACCTTCCCAGACATCGAGCCATTTGAACCGCTTTCCACGAAGTTTGCTACCCTGTGGTATTCAACTGATATGAACAAACAGTGGCAGTCGAATGCTGTGTTTCTGTTGGCGTCAGAAGTCACTCCTGGATTGCTTGCAGGGGAAAAGCCTGACACCCATCAGTTTAATGTCATGATTTGTTTTAAAGAGGTGATCAAATGGAGGAAAACTCAGAACAGTCGTCTCAACTCTGAAACTAGGCCAGGCATGCATGGACGAGTGAGGTCTTGATAAACTTCAAACAGTAAGTTGCAATAAAGGGTGAGTAGGGGGGAAGACTTGCATGAGAAGAGTGCGAAGGTCTATCACAAACATCAGGTTCGTAACAGACTGGAGAAGAAAGCATTCGAGCGCAAGATCCTCTTACATTCAAATATAGAAAACTAGAGAATACAATAATGTCACAACAAATCCTTTATCATAACAGAATTTCAATAATCCACGCGAATCCTTCGACTGTGAACTCACTGGCATGAGATGAAACATAGATGAAAAAGGAGAACTGTTTGTCATAAACCAAGAAGTCTCAAACACAAATACATGACTAGGAAACCAGAATGGTCGTTAAAACATTACAGTCAGGAGCTTATCTCTACCATCGATAGATACAAAAATGGCGAAAACGCCTTCATATACTCAGAACAACAACAACAGCGGAACCGAGACATGCATTGAAATATTTGCATTTGCATGGATTTTGACAGTCAACCTCTGAAGGATCGTGCAACTTATGTCAGACGCAATCTGACTCTTTGACAGTTCCAACGGCGAATCGACGTGCCTTTAATTCATTGCCGTGCTCTCCCATTATGGTGGAGGCGATGTCTAACCACCACCAACCGCTTCAATAACTGCTTCGTTGGGATTGAGAACGGCTTGGCCAACTCAGCACTTTGGGATGTGGAACACTCCTCGCGCTGCCACCTGGACTAACTGAATGGCTTGAAAGATGGATATGGAGGCCAACGAAGAAGGCGGGGCTCGACAACAGAGTGATAGGGTCACAACCGCAGGGGTGAAGTAAGGGGTGATGAGGTGTGAGAGAGGTGGCAGGGGATGACACATGGAAAAAGGGTATAAGCGGAGTAGGCAGGAGAGTGGATGTGACAGACGTAATTCAGTGGGAGGCTGATGTGGAGGGAAAGCGATACGTCGCAGGCGATGAATGGATTGGGAAAGGGACCATGCGGACCAAGAGAGGGGGGAGCGACAGATGTCGGAAGATGAGGAGAGGGTAGAAGGGCGCGAGCCTCATCGCATGGCCAGGAGGAGGACAAGTCTGCAAGCTGACATGACGGGAAGGAGGCCCACCTTTCTAAACACAGAGCTGTTGAGAAGGACGAGATTATCCAAGCGCCGTTGATCCGGGCGTGCTGATCTGGGCCGTTGGAAAGTTGCGCCCTGGATTCCGGACCCCCTCCCTCCTCTTAAAGGTAGAAAGGCAGGGGGGTCCGAAATTTCCTTTATTGCCATTGATCCGGGTGCTACGATCTTGGCCGTTGAAGAGGTGCGCCCTGGATTCTGGAACCCCCCCCCCCCCGCTTAAAGGTAGAAAGGCGGGGGGGGGGGTCCGGAATCGCATATGTGCCGTTGATCCGAGAGCTGCGATCCTTTCCGTCCAGACTTGATTTTCATTTAATCATGGGCGCATTAGCACCCAAACTTAGGACAAGTGGGTTTTTAACCCATTCCTTTGCATTCTAACCCCCTTACAAGAAATATCGCTAACATCTGGCTCCATGGGGGATAGAGTCGTCCCTGTGATGCTCTAAGAACTATTTTGCAGATTCAGTGCCTTTGCTGTTGGGCTATGGAGTCATTTATTAGTCCGAAAAACAAAAACAGAAACAATATGTACAAAACGAAACAAAAAGAGCCAACTGTGGCTCACAAAAAACATTTTTTCAAGAAATGCCCATTTACTGGGCTGCTGAAAACTTCTTTGCCTTCCAGATCCTGCAACCTGTAAGTGTTGTTTGAACATGCTTCAAGGATCTTGAAAGGCCCCAACCAGAGGGCGTCAAACTTACTGTGCTTGCCCTTGTCCTGCCTGGGTGCATCCCACTTGAGTACCAGGTCGCCCTGCATGAATTCCTTCTTTTTGTTCTTCCTGTCAAAAGCCTGTTTGATCTTCTGCTGATGATTGTAGGCCCTATTCATGACCTGCTCTCTGATTTGCTGTACTTCCACCATCTGGTGAATTCTTCTGATCACATGGTTAGGTTCTCCTTCAAGGTCCTGGAGGAAATTTTCCACAGGTAAGGCAAGATGAGTGGGGAAAACGACCTCTATTCCATAAACAAGTTGGAAAGGAGAGATGCCTAGGGACTTCTTGGTTGTCACTTGATCAGCCCAGAGAGAAAATTTGAGCTTTGAGTCCCAGGCCCTCTGATTGTCCTCCAGTAGCTTTTTGATAAGCTTGATCAGGATTTTATTGGAGGACTCTGCCATTCCGTTTCCTTGAGGATAGTATGGAGTAGAGTGAACCAATGAAATCCCAAATTGTTCACAAAATTTGATCAGAGGCTCAGACCTGAAAGGGGAAGCATTGTCAGTGACAATCCTGCTTGGGCAACCAAATCTGGCTATGATGTCTTCCAAGAGGCTGATGATTACTTTGTGATAAGTGCTCCTGGTGGGGACAACCTCTATCCACTTGGTGAAATAATCAATCACAGTGAGGATCCATCTGTGCTGGCCACTTGAGGGAGGATGAATTTCTCCAATGAAATCCAATCCCCACTGCTGAAAGGGTGCTGAAACTACTACAGGCTTTAATGGCAGAGATTTGAGTTGCTGCTTACCTGAGAACTTTTGGCATTTGATGCAAGCCCTGACTTCCCTACATACATCAGTAAACAAGGTAGGCTAGTAATACCCAGCCCAGAGGGTTTTGTGGGCTGTGGTCTTCCAAAAATGATGACCCCCATAGAGACTTCTATGGAAATCGAACATCACCTTCTGGGCTTGCAGCGGGTCCAGACACCTTAACAGTATCCCCAGAGGGTCTCTCCAATACAATGCTCGGTTAATGAGACAATACCTGACCGCTTTGAGCTTTAGAGCTCTGGCCCTACTCTTCCCTAATCCATCAGGGGGCTTTAATTCTTGCAGAAAATACAAGATATCCTTGTACCAGGGACATGATGCTAGGGGTATGATGGTCTGAGAATTACTGCCAGATGAATCAGCTTGCTCATTGATGAATTTAATCCCCAAGGCCCTGCAATTGGATTCAGCCAGCAGCTTGGCCAAACCTTGCCCCTTTATCAACTTGGTGGGCTTAATCTCCAGGTCAAATTCCAGGATCTTGGCGATCCATTTACCCCTTCTCCCATCTATGTCAGGCTGTATAAGAATGTCCTCCAAAGAGGTTGAAGGGACATATGCAGTGATCTTCGAGTGAAAAACATAGATTCTGAAAGCTTTGAGAGCTTTCACCAATGCATAGGCCTGCTTCTCCATGATCTCGTACTTGAGTTCAGCATCTCTCAACGCCTTGCTGTAGAAAGCAATAGGTTGCTCTCGTCCTTGATCGTTTTTCTGCAACAAGACTGCAGCTACCAAATCATCAGAAGCAAATGAGAAAATTAGGAAATCTTTAGAGTAATCGGGACTGATTAATACATGTGCCTCAGTCAATGCTTTCTTTATTTGCACAAAAGATTCCCTGGGTTCAGCAGTCCATTTTATTTCATGGCCCTTCCTGAGCATGGCTGTGATGTGTTTCACCAGCTCGACAAAGTTCGAGACGAATCTCCTTAGAAAGTTAACCTTCCCCAAAAATGCCTGAACCTCTTTCTTAGACCGGGGAAGTGACAGGGCCTGAATCGCTTCCACCCTGCTTGGGTCAATCCTTACTCCTTCTGCTGACACTATGTGACCCAACAACTTTCCCTCCTTCATAGAAAACAGTGATTTCTTGGGGTTTAAAGATAGGCCATACCTCTGACACTTCAGGAAAACTCTTTTTAAGTGGCAGTAGTGCTCTTTATCAGTCTTAGAGAAGACTGTGATGTCATCCAGATATATCACCACAAACTGGTCCTTCTCCCCGATGAAGGCTATGTCCATGGCCCACTGAAACGTTGCTCCTGCATTCATCAGTCCGAAAGGCATTTTGGCATACATGAATGTGCCCCAAGGAGTGGTGAAGGTTGTTTTTTCTCTGTCCTCAGGCATGACTGATATCTGATTGTATCCAGAGAAACCATCAATCATGGATATCCTGGATGCGCCAGTGACTCTCTGTAATATATGTTCCATGTTGGGCAGGGGATAATTGTCCTTTCTGGAACTTCTATTCAGGTTCCTGAAATCAACGAAGAGTCTGATTTCCCCACTCTTCTTTCTCACCAGGACCAGATTGGCTACCCATTCAGAATATCTCAAGGGGACAATGATCCGGGCATCCAACAACTTCTTTACCTCTTTCTCCATGATAGGTAGCAACATGGGATTTATTTGTCTCAGCTTCTGCTTGAATGGCTTAGCCTCCTCTTTCAGTGGGATTT
>ML819323.1:56166-66522 GCA_009831015.1 Picea engelmannii
ATGGCGCGCAGGGTGATTCCGGACCCCCACTGCCTTTCTATCTTTAAGAGGAGGGGGGGGGGGTTCGGAATCGAGGACGCATCTCTCTGACGACTACGATTGGAGCGCCCGGATCAATGACGCACAGGCCATGTGGGCATCCTCTATGTTTCTGTGTTTAATCAACGTGGGCCCCCCCTTTCTTGTCAAGTCATCTCGCTACCTATCCTCCACTTCTTATCCTCTGACATCTATCCATCTCCCCTCTTTTGGTCCGTATGGTCGCTTTCCCCTCTCATCTTCCACTTACCGCCTGCCAAGTGTCCCGTTCTTTTCCACGTCAACCTCCCACCGCAAGTGCGCCCATTATGTCTCATCTCCTGCGCCCTCCGCTTATTGTCTTCCGCCGTGTGTCCTCCTCTGTCGTCCCTCTCCTGCCTCGTCCCTCTTTTCATACCCTCATGGTCTTGGAGCCACCACCCCTGTTATGCGCCCCATCCTTCGCGCTGGCCACCACGCCTATTCATCAGATCGTTCAGCTAATCCAGGTGGCAGCGCGAATAGTCTTCCACGTCGCAGAAGTGCCAAGTTGGTCGGGCCATCCTCAATCCCAATGAAGAAGTTATTGAAGTAGTTGGTGGTGGTTAGACATCGCCTTCGCCATAATAGGAAAGCCCGACAACGAATTAAAGGCACGTCGATTCGCCTATGGAACTGTCAGGAGTTTGATTGCGTCTGCCATAAGTTGCATGGTCATTCAGAGACTGCAGGTGTTGACTGTCAGAAGCCATGCAGAGGCAAAGCTTTTAATGCATTGCCTCGATTCTGTTGCTATTGTTGTTTTGAGTATATGAAGGCGTTTTCGCCATTTTTGTATCTATCGATGGTTGAGCAACGCTCCCGGTTGTAAATTTTTAATGAAGCATTGTTACTCTGGTTATGTATAGACTTCTGAGACTTCTTGCCTTATGAATACCAATTTCTTTACATCTTTGTTATACTGTGTTAGAGCAGCTCGGAATTGGAGGATCTAGTTGAGTTGTAGCTGTTATAGGATGATGTTGTAATGGATCACTGTAATAGTTACGGAGTCTCTAATCGGTTCCTATGATTTCCTTAACGTTGAATGACTTGGAATTGGAGGATCCAGTCAAGTCTTCTTTTCAGTTTCTTGAAACCCTGAACCAGGAGGATCCTGCCTTCAGAGTTTTTCCCCTACAAACCGCTGAAAGCCTGTTGCCCAGAGCTGTTTGTTCACCTTTCTTACCAAGTCTTCCACCTGCTCATCTTTTAATCAACCCACTGGCTGAAGTTAGGATTCCAGACCTCCGTTTCTCTTTACGTACCAGATCCAGTCCCCGAGTTAGAGTGATATATCCTCGAGCCTTTATCTCCATTTGATCATCCCTTTATAAACAAATCGTGACATTAAACTGATGGGTGTCGGGCTCTGCTCCTGCAAGCAATCCAGGAGTGACTTTCGACGCTAACATTTCTGGCGCCGCTGCCGGGGATGAAGTTGAATATTTTCCCTGGGATTGAACAACAATGATCAACTGATTCTGAAGGTGCATCAGATATCAGAACTTCAAGATTGCTACTGTGCACTTGGCGAATCCATTGTGACGACTCCGCTGGGAAGAACCTTCTCTATTAATCGTGGATTTGAGAGGCAGACACACGAGGTCTAATCCACATATGTCATTAGCACCATCTGAAGCAGACCTAGAGAAGGTTATCAGAAAGGGTAAATCCTCGGGAGACGGTGCTTCTACGGCTAAAACAAGTATTTTTGATGATTTGCATGTTTCAGTAGAAACCCCTCCCCTATCGTTTCGTCCTGTTACATTACCTCCCGTCGTGGTTTCCCGCAGTCTAAATTTTGGGAGTGTTCCTGCTGGTTTTTCTCCTTCTGGCCTGGGATTAGTAGGAGAAGTCCTTGTCACTCCTTTCTCACCAGAGGTGGTACCCTGTTTCAAACCTAGTACCTCTGAATTTTCTCCTTCTCAAGGTTTCACCACACCTCCTCCTGTTGTTACTGTTGCTGGAGGAAGAGAGATTTCTGTGCCTCCGAGTATAATAGCATGTTCTCCGAATTCACCACATTCCCCCTTCCACTCTGTAAGCTCGACTCTTGTCTCTCCGTTTCAAATCTCACCACCCTCCAATCCTCCCACACCTGTTGTTCCTATGGCTGGTGCTAATCCCCCTCAAAATAGAATGGACGCCATAGTCGCTGCTAGATATGCTCCTTTAATCCTACCTCATCCTATGAATCCTCTCCCTACTGGAGATTACTTGAAATACATGCCCAAGTTCACTGGGGAAGGGGACGTAACTGTAGAAGAGCACTTGGCCGCTTTCTACAGTTATGCAGACAAACTAAACATTGAAAATGAAGATGTCTGGATGAGAGTTTTTGTCCAGAGCTTGGATGGCGAGGTGAGGAAATGGTTTAGAGGATTGGCCCCCGGATCTATTGCTGGCATTGAAGCCATGGATAGTGTTTTCCTGAGGCAGTGGAGAGATAGGAAGGACTTCATGTATTACATGACAGAGTTTGGGTCTCTGAAAAAAATGGAAGGAGAGTCTGTCTCTGACTTCTCCAAAAGATTCAATAAAATGTATAATAAGATTCCTACAGAGATAAAGCCCTCAGAAGCCTCTGCCCAAATTTCCTATGCTGGTGCATTCGACCCAGATTTCTGCCTTCTATTAAGAGAAAGAAGAGCCACCTCCTTAGCTCAAATGCAAGATGCGGCCATAGAAGTGGAATCCAACATATTAGCAGCTGACAGACTAAGGAAAAAAGATGACGCAGACAAAAGAAAGGGAAAATCCGAAGCCTCAACTTCTGGCCCATCGTTGCCTCACCCTCAAATGGATGAAATGACCAAGATGATGAAGTTTCTGTCTGAAGAGATGGAAAGATTGAAGGTGGAAAGAAAGAAAATGTACAAGGGCCCTCAGAACACCGAAGTCAAAGGAGGTTTTAGGAGGCCAAATAATATTACTCCCCCAACTATGCACACGGAGAGAGGAAGAGACAGAGAAGACCAGAGGATTCAGGCCCCTTTTTAGAACAATTTGGTGGCTGATGGGGAAGAATGAGAAACAGAGGAGATTTATCCTGAAATCCACTGCGTAGAAGACACTCCTCCTTTTCCTCATCTCACTCAAGCAGCCTACAAGGAGTCTCTCATGGATAGTCAGCTGAATGAATTGAGTAAGGGAGACCAGATCAGCGACGACCGAGGCAGGTACAACCCGAGGTCCGAAAAAAGAACGACAGCACTTGATGATCCTGAACGGTCCATTAGGACAGAGAAGCCTACCAATGAAATAGCAGACAATCACAGAGGTAAGAAGGATCAAACCCTCTCTCCCATTGTCCACCATCATGTTCCTGAAATAAGAGAATTCCAAAGCTTACTTCTTCTTTTAATTTCGAGCATGAGATTCAAAAGGTCAGAATCCCTATGCCCCTCACCGAGCTGATCAAACATGAAGAGTTAAAAAAATGCTTCTCTAAGCTTTTGAAATCTGAAGCCTCATGCCCTCCCATAAACTCCATAAACCTCCAAGATGAAAGGCCAACAGTTGTCCTAGGTACCATGGTAGAAGACAGAGATGATTCATCCCCTCCCTTCTACACCTCCATGAACATACATGATAAAGTGCTGCATAATTTCCTTATGGATTCAGGGGCCTCTCACAACCTCATGCCCAAAACCGTCATGGAAGAGTTAGGACTAGAAGTCACCCGAGCCTATCATGACCTCTATTCCTTTGACTCTAGGAGGGTTCAATGTCTTGGAGTTATCAAAGACCTGGTTGTGACCCTGTTTCAGCTGCCCATGAAAAGTGTGGTCATGGATATTGTAGTGGCTGACGTCCCCCCCAAGTTCGGTATGCTATTATCAAGATCTTGGATAAAGAGACTGGGGGGAACTTTGCAGATGGACCTCACATATGCTACTATCCCAGTGTTTGGAGGAGAGCATAGAAGACTATACAGGGAAGCTCAACTGGCTTACATAATCAGTGATGAAGCCAACCCTACCAATCATCCCATCTTTGCCCTGGATACTGATTTAGGCTCCAGCCTACTTCATCTCACCCATGCCCCCGAGCCTCCTCTGAAACTCAGAAAGAAACCCTCTGTTTCCCCTGAATTTCCTCCCTCCATCACCCCAATCTGGAAAATGTTTTTTGATGGAGCCTGTTCCCGAGAAGGCGCTGGAGCTGGGGTGGTTTTTGTGTCACCTGCTCAAGAGACCACATCTCTGTCATACAAATTAGAATTTGAAGCTACCAACAATGTGGCAGAGTATGAAGCTCTTATTCTGGGATTAAGAGCCACAAGGGAAATGAGAATTCAAAAGGTAGCAGTGTTCGGATATGCCGAGTTGGTAGTCCAGCAGATCAAAAGTGCTTATCAGGCCAAGCATCCTCAACTCAGGAGTTACAGGAATGAGGTATGGGATCTAATTGACAGTTTCTTCTCATCATTTAACATTTCTTTCATCCCGAGAGAAGAAAACATAGTGGCAGATTCCTTGGCTACATCTGCAAGCCTTTTCAAAGTACCCTTGCCGCCCAAACTGAGATATGATGTAGAAGTAAAATACAGGCCCTCCATACCTTACAACATCAAACATTGGAAGGTGTTTGAGGATGATCTCGAGATCAAAAAGTTCCTGGAAACTATTGGAGAATTCTCAGAAATGCATATCGACCAAGACTCCGCCTCTAGGGAAAGGTTTGATGGGGGTGAGTTGCTGGGTAAAATAGCAAAGCATGACATTATTCAGTTTCCTAGCAATCACATTCCAAGGGGACTGGTCCCATTAAAGATATTGTTTGATGGGAATGATGTGGCAGTAAAGGGGAGAGTTTCAGGTGATGATGTTGACACAGCTGAGTGCAACATCGACACACAAGAGGAGCCTAAGTTTGTCAAGCTGTCAAGGAGTTTGACCAAGGAGCAAAGGGAAAAATATACCGAGTTGCTGAGAGAGTTTGCTGATGTGTTTGCATGGACCTACGAAGACCTCAAGACATTTGACACATCAGTCATTGAGCACAAGATCCCACTGAAAGAAGAGGCTAAGCCATTCAGGCAGAAGCTGAGACAGATAAATCCCATGTTGCTGCCTGTCATGGAGAAAGAGGTGAAGAAACTTCTAGATGCGCAAATCATTGTCCCCTTGAGATATTCCGATTGGGTGGCCAATATGGTTCTGGTAAGAAAGAAAAGTGGGGAAATCAGACTCTGCGTTGATTTCAGGAACCTGAATAGGAGCTCCAGGAAGGACAATTATCCCCTGCCCAACATGGAACACATACTGCAGAAGGTCACTGGTGCATCTAGAATATCCATGATTGATGGCTTTTCTGGTTACAATCAGATATCAGTCATGCCTGAGGATAGAGAAAAAACGACCTTCACCACTCCTTGGGGCACATTCATGTATGCCAAAATGCCTTTCGGGCTCATGAATGCAGGAGAAACATTTCAGTGATCCATGGACATAGCCTTCACCGGGGAAAAATACAATTTTGTGGTGATCTATCTGGATGACATAACAGTCTTCTCCAAGTCTGACAATGAACACTGCTGCCACCTGAGAAAAGTTTTTTCGAAGTGTCGCAGGTTTGGCCTTTCCCTAAATCCCAAGAAATCTCTATTTGCAATGAATGAAGGGAAACTGTTAGGCCATATAGTATCAGCAGGGGGAGTGAGAATTGATCCTAGTAGGGTGGAAGCCATTCAGACCCTGTCACTTCCCAGATCTAAGAAGGAAGTTCAAGCTTTCCTAGGGAGGATAAATTTTCTGAGGAGATTTGTCTCGAATTTTGCTGAGTTAGTGAAACACATCATAGACATGCTCAGGAAGGGAAATGAAGTGAAGTGGACTACTGAACCCAGGGAATCTTTCGTCCAAATAAAGAAGGCATTGACTGAGGCACCTGTGCTAATCAGTCCTGATTATTCTAAAGATTTCCTAATTTTTTCTTTTGCTTCCTGTGATACAGTAGCAACAGTCTTGTTGCAGAAAAACGATCAAGGGAGAGAGAAACCTATTGCCTTCTACAGCAAGGCGTTGAGAGATGCTGAACTCCGGTACGAGATCATGGAGAAGCAGGCCTATGCCCTAGTGAAATCTCTCAAATATTTCAGAGTCTATGTCCTGCATTCAAGAATCACTGCATATGTTCCTTCGGCCTCTGTGAAGGACATTCTCATACAGCATGACATAGATGGAAGAAGAGGTTAGTGGATCGCCAAGATCCTAGAATTCATTCTGGAAATTAAGCCCACCAAGTTGATAAAGGGGCAGGTTTTAGCCAGGTTGCTGGCTGAGTCCAATTGCAAGGCTTTGGGGATTAACTTCATCAATGAGCAAGCTGAGTCATCCGACAAAAATTCTCAGACCACCTTATCACTAGCAGCATGTCCCTGGTACAAGGATATCTTGTATTTTCTGCAAGAATTGAGGCCTCCCGATGGAATGGAAAAAGGCAAGGCGAGAGCTTTAAAGGTCAAGGCAGTCAGGTATTGCCTCATTTACCAGACCTTGTACTGGAAAGACCCTTTAGGGGTATTTTTAAGGTGCCTGGACCCACAAGAGGCCCAACAGGTTACGTTTGATTTCCACAGTGGCCTTTGTGGGGGTCATCATTTTTGGAATACCACAGCCCATAAGATCCTTCGAGTTGGGTATTACTGGCCCACTTTATTCCCTGATGTCTGCAGAGAAGCCAGAGCTTGCATCAAATGCCAGAAGTTCTCAGGAAAACAATAGCTCAAATCTCTTCCATTAAAGCCTGTAGTGGTTTCAACACCCTTTCAGTAGTGGGGATTAGACTTCATTGGAGAAATTCATCGTCCCTCAAGTGGCCAACACAGATGGATCCTGACTGCGACAGATTGTTTCACCAAATGGATAGAAGTCGTCCCCACTAGGAGCACTTCTCACAAAGTAATTATCAGCTTCCTGGAAGACATCATAGCCAGATTTGGCTGCCCTAGCAGGATCGTCACTGACAATGCCACCCCCTTCAGGTCTGAGCCTCTGGTAAGGTTCTGTGAACAGTTTGAGATTTCGCTGATTCACTCTACCTCCTATTATCCTCAAGGAAACAGACTGACAGAGTCTTCCAATAAAAGCCTGATCAAGCTCATTAAGAAATTATTGGAAGATAATAAAAGGGCCTGGGATTCAAAGCTCAAATTCGCTCTATGGGCTGATCAGGTCACCACAAAGAAGTCCCTGGGCATCTCACCTTTCCAACTTGTTTACGGAGCAGAGGCTGTGTTCCCTACTCATCTCGCCGTATCTATGGCGAAATTCCTCCAGGACCTTGAAGGAGAGCCTAACCATATGGTCAGAAGGATTCATCAGATGGTGGAAGTGCAGCAGACCAGAGAATAGGTCATGGACAGGGCCTATAATCATCAACAGAAGATCAAGCAGGCTTTTGACAGGAAGAGCAAAAAGGAAGAATTCGAGCAGGGTGACCTAGTACTCAAATGGGATGCACCTAGACAGGAAAAGGGTAAGCACAACAAGTTTGATGCCCTCTGGTTTGGGCCTTTCAAGGTCCTTGAAACACTTTCAAACAACACTTATAGGTTGCAGGATCTGGAGGGCAAAGAAGTTTTTAGCGGCCCAGTAAATGGGCATTTCTTGAAAAAATGTTTTTTGTGAGCCTCAATCGGCTCTTTTGCCGTGTAAATATTGTTTTTGTTTTTGTTTTCAGTTTAATAAATGACTCCATAGCCCAACATCAAGGAACTGAATCTGCAAAAGCGTTCTTAGAGCATCACAGGGATGACTCTATCCCCCATGGAGCCAAATGTTAGCGATATTTCTTGTAAGGGGGTTAGAATGCAAAGAATGGGTTAAAAACCCACTTGTCCTAGGTTCGGGATGCAAATGCGTCTGTGTTTAATTGGAAATCAACTCTAGACGGCAGGATTTCGCGCACCCAAATCAACGACGTGCATCGGATTCCGGAGCCCCCCGCCTTTCTACCTTTAAGCGGAGGGGGGGAGGGGTCTGGAATCGGGGGTGCACCTCTTCAACGGTCAAGATTGGAGCGCCCAGATCAACGACGCGCAGGGTGATTCCGAACCCCCCCTGCCTTTCTATTTTTAAGCAGAGGGGGGGGGGGGTCCGGAATCGAGGACGCATCTCTCTGACGACTGCGATTGGAGCGCCCGGATCAATGGCGCATAGGCCATGTGGGCATCCTCTGCCTTTCTGTGTTTAATCAATGTGGGCCCCCCCTTTCTTGTCGAGTCATCTCGCTACCTGTCCTCCACTTCTCATCCTCCGACATCTGTCCATCTCCCCTCTTCTGGTCCGTATGGTCCCTTTCCCCTCTCACCTTCCACTTACCGCCTGCCAAGTGTCCCGCTCTTTTCCACGTCAGCCTCCCACCGCAAGTGCGCCTGTTATGTCTCATCTCCTGCCCCCTCCGCTTATTGTCTTCCGTCGTGTGTCCTCCTCTGTCGTCCCTCTCCTGCCTCGTCCCTCTTTTCATACCCTCATGGTCTTGGAGCCACCACCCCCATTATGCGCCCCATCCTTCGCGCTGGCCACCACGCCTATTCATCAGATCGTTCAGCTAATCCAGGTGGCAGCGCGAAGAGTCTTCCACGTCGCAGAAGTGCCAAGTTGGTCGGGCCATCCTCAATCCCAATGAATAAGTTATTGAAGTAGTTGGTGGTGGTTAGACATCACCTCCGCCATAATGGGAAAGCCCGACAACGAATTAAAGGCACGTCGATTCGCCTATGGAACTGTTAGGAGTTCGATTGCGTCTTCCATAAGCTGCACGATCATCCAGAGACTGCAGGTTTTGACTGCTAGAAGCCATGCAGACACAAAGATTTTAATGCATTGTCTCGATTCTGTTGCTGTTGTTGTTTTGAGTATATGAAGGCGTTTTCACCATTTTTGTATCTATCGATGGTTGAGCAACGCTCCCGGTTGTAAAGTTTTAATGAAGAACTGTTACTCTGGTTATGTATAGACTTCTGAGACTTCTTGCCTTATGAATGCCAGTTTCTTTACATCTTTGTTATACTGTGTTATAGCAGCTCGGAATTGGAGGATCCAATCGAGTTGTAGCTGTTATAGGATGATGTTGTAATGGATCACTGTAATAGTTATAGAGTCTCTAATCGGTTCCTGTGATTTCCTTAACGATGAATGACTTGGAATTGGAGAATCCAGTCAAGTCTTCTTTTCAGTTTCTTGAAGCCCTGAACCAGGAGGATCCTGTGTTCAAAGTTTTCCCCCTACAAACCACTGAAAGCCTGTTGCCCAGAGCTGTTTTTTCACCTTTCTTATTAAGTCTTCCACCTGCTCATATTTTAATCAACCCATTGGTTGAAGTTAGGATTCCAGACCTCCTTTGTTCTTTACGTACCAGATCCAGTCCCCAAGTTAGAGTGATATCTCCTCGAGCCTTTATCTCCATTTGATCATCCCTTTATAAACAAATCGTGACATTAAACTGATGGGTGTCGGGCTCTGCTCCTGCAAGCAATCCAGGAGTGACTTCCGATGCTAACACCTTGAGAATCCAGTACCTTGGATCCTTGTCTATTTCCATCTTATTCTGATATGATTTTGTCGATTACAGTCAAAGTAAGAGGCTGATCAATTGTCCAGACGAACAACTTACCATGCAGACAGTGTACATGATGAGTACCTGCATTGTGAGTGGGTGCATGAGTTTCAAAATGTTCTTGCACCTAGAGAAGTGAAGTGCATTCTACAACCCAGTATGGATGAGATGTGTAACGTGGGTAATGATTATAAATCAAAGTGAAAAAAAAAGTGGCTTGCACGTAAAAAAAAATTAAAAAATTAATAGAATTGTAATTAGTACAGTGTGAATATATCTGTATATTATAATAATAAAATAATGTAAAATATGTATATAATTGCATTGAGAAAAGTTAGGTAGTGTTACCACCTGAAAATGCAAGGTGAACTTGCAGTTTCACTGTTCAGTGGTATTCTTTTCAGCAACACTGTACTAGAAGAAGTGAACTTTGGGAGCTTGGTACAAGTCATTGGTTTGAGCATCACCTTGTTTATCGTGCATGGGAAAGATGGTGATGGAGATCCATATGATTAACTTTTCTTTCACAAGTTTGGAGATGTGTTTCATTGTTGAGTTCACATATGAGGCACTATTGCACATGTGGCAGTAGTTCACTATTTGGGGTACTTGTCTACATAATTTTATGCACATTTCTCCATTGGAAGGTACCTTCAAGGTGTCTTCACAGTGCTCAAGGCATGCGCTACATATTTGGAGGCATTTCTCACCATTGAGGTTCCTCTAAGGTGT
>ML819324.1:0-16476 GCA_009831015.1 Picea engelmannii
ACCATTCAGAGGCTAATGTACAAAAATATCTAGGAGTTCTAGAATCACATGAACCAATTTCTCACTTACCTTGAGAACATCAAAGATAAAAAGGTCATATTGTATGGAGTTCAACTCAATATGGATGGACTCAAGAAATGGAAAACAAAAGAGAAGTACATGCCAAAGGACTTTCCTATAATGATTAAGAGATAATGTCAATGTAATTATTCATCAAGCAATAAGAACATCACTCGAGAAAGGCATCATTGCTTTCATAAACAATTGCAAATCTATACACCTTGTTGTAAAAAACGTAATTGAAGGATGTCACCTTTCATTACTTCGAGACATGGGTTCAATAAGGTCCATGATAGACATATTAAATGAGCTAAAGGAAAGTTTTAGAAGAAAGGGAATCACAATTGGGATGACTCCAAGAATTTCCATGGATGTCCTAAAAGAATATATTGCTACCCCCTCCAAAGAAATTAACTTAATTAATTCTTTTCTTAGAACACTAAAATGAGGAATGGGGCTCATGCCAAAAGAATTAGTGTCTTATGAAGTTTCCTTTAAGAAATTTATTTTTAGGTGCATCCTATGTATATCTTCACAACATGAGTTGTGAGCCACCTTCATAGAAGATAAAACACATGGTCGACTATGACCATGGTGGGACATAAGTTGTAATTTAGAATATTCTTCAGAAAAGATGAAAACAAGGAAGTTGAACAATTTATAACTACCAGAAGGAATCCAAGAAGACACGAAGTAGTTATAGATTGAAAGGTTATAAAAGATCATCGATTTACTGTAGAAAGGGATTTTAGCTTGTTTGGATTTGGTAAAATATTTTCCAATGTTTTTAATGAGAAGAAGCTCCCATGGTCAATTTTTTGAGGAGGAGCATTTATGTCAAGTAATGCATATGATGTGGATTATTTCTATTGTTTATATTAATATTGATATCAATGTAAAACCATATCGTTACATTGTTGACTTTTTTACAATGAATATTATAGTTCTTAAATGTTTGCTTTGAGATGGTGGATGTGAGATTGTGAATGATAATGTAATAATTGACTTCTTTGATTTTCATTTCTATTCAAACATATATATTTTTTATTTTCTTGAATAATTTTTTGTTCTAGAAATATTAATGGGAGTATATTATTAATCTCATGTTTACTAGTTAACATAAGCTCCTAGCTAGGATAGGTTAAATAGGATTGCATTTTGCATACAGATTAGAAGAATTCTACATTTTGCATTTCACCACTCATTTCACCTTGATGTAGTAACGATTGTTGGGACAAAATGTAGGTGGGTTCCCTATTCCAAATGATGTGAATTCTAATTGGAACATCATGGAGAACCCCATGTTGTTGAGAAGGGAACTTTTCCCTCAACAACAGGTCTAAAAGTCTCTTTAGGGATTTGTTTTTGTTGGGTCCTTCCTCTTCTTGATTTTTTTGGTGGAGCTGACAATCACTAGGTATATGTCCATTAGAGTGGCACCATGCACACCAAAATGGGACTCATACATATTATATGTTTTGAAAGTAACATTCCCCCCTGATCCCCAAGGAAATATCATATACTATACCTTCTCTAAGATATACTTCCACAAGGTTGTGCTCAATCATGTATCAGATAGAGCTTCAAGTAGCTCTCACCTTCTTCCAATAAGGATCTAACTAAGTAAACCATGTAAATAATGTAATTTAATCCATATTGGTTGTATAAAATACCTCTCCAACCTCATATTGAAGCACAAGTTCCATGTATAGAGAGACATGAGTACATTCCTCCACTACCATCCCCTACCTAGAATCCCATTTTCATCTTCATATGTTTGGAATATGAATTCCATTCACCCTCTCATCATTGAGTGGAATTTTGATAGAAAAAATATCTTTGGAAGAAAGAAGTGAAGCGTTACTTAACTACAACAAATTAATGTGTGGTTTAGGCATTAGGGATCAATGGGTTATTGGTTAATGATTAGGTGTTAAGAGTTACTATGATAGGGGTCAAAGTCATTAGTGAATTATATAGGTTGATGAATCAAGGTGTGGGTTAGGTGTGTGTATTAGGTGGCTTAGGTTAGTGTTTCTTATTTCTAATCTTAGTATTAGTGCCATGTCATATTGGTTGTGAGGATTGGTCTAGTGAAATATTATATAAATGTCAATATACCATGATCCTCTTGCCAACCAAGGACATCCACAAAGGTAGTAAGCTTCCATCTTATACTAACATAAGAGTTGAATGGTTGTTGAGTGATTACTTGAACTTCCCATCCTTTGTGTGAATAGATTTTGTGCACAAGTAAAAAAAATGAATATACTCCTATAATGGTGCCCATACAACACCATTTTCCCAAATATTCCCTTTACATGACCTATGTAGTGATTTTGACTCTATGCATGATCTCCAAGCCACCAAAGAATATTTCAGACCCTATGACATTATTGTTCCTCCTTGGACCATGTCTAGGGCCTAAAGAACCATCCATGGTGTACAAACATTATAGTGGTGCCCATAGAACATCTCTAGGCCAAATATTCCATTTACAGGTTCTGTGTTGTGGCTTTTGACCATGTGAATGTTCCATGATCCATACAAACATATTTTAGGCCTTAGGATGTTGTTCTAAGGCTCGATTTTTCTCCCCTAATAGTTCCATGTCCAAGGCCTCAAGACCCATCCTTAATGCTCAAAACATCCTAATAGTTTCCTTATCCCCATATGAAGGCCAATGATGTGCTTACAAGGTCATATATGGTGGTTTAAGGCATCATTCATTGCCTTGTATCCCTATAATAGTCCTTTAGGGCCTAAGGGTTGGGTTTCCTCCCTTAACCATTTTCAAGGCCATGATATTGATTCATGATGCTCAAAACATCATAATGGCATTCATATCCCCACTCAAAGGTCAAATATTCCACATAAAGGTAATGTGTGGTGGTTTGTGGTGTCATTCATTTCCTTAAATCCAAGGATGGTTCTAAAGATCTAGGGATCAGAGCAATAAGGATGATTCTTAGGATTCATTCCATAGTATAGAGATGAAAACCAAGGTCATATGCCATGAAATTTCCCTCTACAACTCATGATCATCTATGGGGCCTTGAAACACCGCATAGGCCCTCTGTAGGGAGTCTTTGTCCTATAAGTGGGATATGGTGATCATTTTCAGGTTTGTCATCTTAGGGATGCATCCTAGTGTCCAAGCCATGGTTCTATGACAAAATCCACATTGTTGGTCCATAACAATTATTCCTTGGGATATGGTTGTCATTTTGAGGTTTCCACTACAATGGATTATGAAGGCCAAAAAATCTAGTCTTAGTCCATAAAATTGCCTTTATCATGATCATGGGCCATGTGAGGATCCCTGGCTAGCACAACAATGGGATATGGTTTTCATTTTGAGGTTTTCATTACAACAATTTATCTAGGACAAAAGACATAGTCTCGGAACATAGCATTTTCCTATATGTCTCATGGGACCTATGTCATTGCATAGGTCCCACCTAGAGAATATTTCACCTATAAGAAATATATATTGTCTATTCAAACAATTTTAATATTAAGGATAGTTTTCATGGCCCAGGCTATGTTCTAGAATCTGAATCCAGGGTACAAGTCCATATCGATCACCTTTGTTGATCTAGGTGGACATTGGTGGCCACCCACCGATTCCAACTGACTCCTCTTGTCCGTTTTTTGTTCAACATGTTCTTTTGTACTTCTTTGTAATTGTGGTTTCTACACTTCTAGGGATATCTAAATCCCCACACATCCTCCAGGTGGATACGGGTGGCCTCTCACCTAATCCAACTGGCTTATTTTGTATGTTTTCATGTGAACACATCTTCTTGTACTTCCAGGGCCATTTTGGGCCCCTAAACATTGTTTTTTTGTCTCGCCACAGTCAAACTGTAAACAAAGTTAGAGTTTGATGGAGAAATGTGTATCTCTCTGAAATACCTTTCCAACGGGCTATCACACGCCTAAAACGGAGGTCGTATGAAAAAGTTACGACCCTTAGAAGTTGAGGTACCAAATTACACCAACTTGCCCATAGGGCCCACATGACTTTTGGCGTTTCACCTTCTAGGGTTAGGTTTTTGGATGTATAGGGTTTTGGAATTCATGAGTAATATCAAAAATGCCTCTGTAGCCTCATTGTAATCCATTATGCTTAGATGGATGCGTGTAGTAGCCACATCTCTTCTCAGAGATAGCTATCACCATTCGAGCAAGTGTTTCAGTTCTGCAGTTTTACAGTTTCAGCCTATTTCATTATTTAATAAAAGATATTGTTCACTGAATATTTGTGTTATTCTTCATATCTATGTGTTTATTGTATTCATTCTGTTAATCAATTCACTCCGCTCCTAAATCTGTATCATTTGTGGCTCATGGACCATCCATGGTGACCTAGACTACCACATAGGTCCTATGTAGGGAATATGTATCCTACATGTGAGATATGGTCACCATTTCAACGAGAGGTGGACTAGGGATGGTTTGTAAGGCTTGTCCCATGATACAAGGAAAAATCTAGTGTCATGGGTCTTAACATTTTCCTTTAGAGCTCATGGTCCATGTGCGGGGCCCCAAACCACTATAGAAACCCTTCATATGGAATCATTCACATGTAAGTGGGATACAATATCAATTTTGAGGTTTATACACTATACATGGTTCTTTGTACATAATCCATGGTTTGATGCTAAAATTTGTGTTCTTTCATAGCAAAAGGAAGTTGCTTGTAGAAAGAGTCTTTTGGTATAGCTTAGTGCCTTCCATAGAAAAAATGATGTATTGTATAAAGATTCTTTTGTAGCAAAAAGAAGCTAAATTCTATAGCAAAAGGAGTACTCCACAGTACACAAGTTATTCTATAATGACATATATTGGTTCCATAGTAGCATGTATTAGTTCAACAACATGTATTAGACATCCATAGTCCCCCCCAACAGGTTATCTAACACTATTAAGTATCATCACTCCTACATTTGATCATTAGTCCTCAAAATAAAAAGTAGGTTCAAGTAATCATGCAAATTTCATATCAATAGAAGACGCTCATGTTCCTTCTCTCACCATTCCCATGACCCTGAGAACCTTTTAACCTTTTACCCTTTTGAACCTCAATTTAGGTCCTAACACCTAGGGATTTGATCCAAGACCATGTATTATTCCTTGACACCCATCCTTAATTGACCAAACCTCAAAATGATACCTATGTTCCACTTGTATGCAATGACGGGTTCAATATTATTTTCCTACTTCTCCTCCCCATGTTTTCAATCTACTTGTTTCCTCCAAAATTGTTTTTGCTACTAGAAAATTGTACAACCTTTTTGAAACCCCTTCTCTACCATTTATGAAGTTTCTCCATGTTGGAGCCAAAATAGAAGGTTCCACATCAAAAAGTCGTAATTTCAAACATCTAAGATATATAATTAGTTAGGGGATTCTCTCTAGTACTATCCCCTGATATTTAAATTGCCTTTATTATCAAATTTAAATCACCCAGCAAAATAAAATTGTTAGTCATGATCATACCATGCAACCTAAATTATCCCAAAAATAAAATCCTTTTTTTCTTCGTAAGGGCCATACAAATTGATGATAAAAAATGCTTTCCCTGATTCCTTAAACCTTACTTTTCTCTACCTGCCATTAAAACCAATGAGTTAATAAGTTCAATGTTTTTTTTCCACCATGTTACTAAAATTCCCAACCTCCCATCCAAATCTAGAAGCAAAAGGTTTAATATTTTAAGTAAGAGGATAATATAACCACAACTTCAGTCCCATCACAAATAGTCTTTTGAACCAATAATACATCTGATTTATAGTTGGTAAACAATCATTTGAGGGCTAACTTCTTATGGGTACTCTCTACCCCTTTCACATTCAAGGAAAGGATAATCACATGCTCACCCTATAAGAGACACTCCCTATTCTAAAGGCCCCTTTAATAATCATTTGCTTTCATTCTTTAATTTATTATTTTTAGCTTTCTTAGACAAGTAGTATTTTTGGTTGACTATAGAGTGTTTCCCTAAGTCTATATCCACCTCAACTCCCATAACATCTTTTTGAGTAGCTATCTTCTCAAGTCTTAACTTGTACCGAGACAATTTCCTTCTACCTCTGGATTAAATCTCTCCATCTCACGAGTCTAACTACTCACTAAGGAATAACCCTCTAAGCTATGAAACCCTTTATCTAAGAGGGTTGGACTCTTACGAAGATCTCCTTTGGACAATAACATCCAATTTGCTAGCATGAGGAGGACTTGGGTTTGGAGATTTCTTTGATGTACAAACTCTTGATATATATATCTTTTATAAACACATAGGGATTTTGGATGTTCTTGTTAATAACTTTTTTGGAGTTCCTTCGAAGAGACGTAAAGTAGGGATTTTGGAGGTTATTGTTAATACTTTTTTGGAGTTCCTTCGAAGTTTCAATCCTTGTGCCTACTATTGTGGTTCCCCACTTCAACTCCTCACTCTTCCATGGGTAGAAAATGTCTTTTGCCCCTTCTATCGGATTATGCACTTTTGTCTTCAAGACCCATTTCCTATCTGATTTTAGGCAATCCTTCCATACATGTCTTCTACCAGGGCAATTAGTGAATTTCCACTTACGGTTCACAATATCCAATTTTTCAAATATCCTTCTCAAAAGTTACTAGAAATTTTATAACCTTTCTATACACTTTGGAGTGATAATCAACTTTTACATCAATACATTATGTTGTTGTAGTTTAAACGTTTTAAGTTTTTTTTTTTTTTTTTCAGAAATATTTTCTGTTAAATTTTGCTTGAAATTTGATCAGAAATTGTTGAATTGGCATATTTGAGTGACTAAATTTGTATAATCCTAAAGCTTCATAAATTTTTCAAGATTTTTCAGTAAATTAAATCCATTTATACATTCAGAAACGCAATTTAATTTTATCCAAATTTATAGATTTCACTCCAATTATTATCATTTTTATGAATCACCATCACACCTAAGCGGATTTCAAACACCAATTAAATTAAATTTGGTGGCAGCGATAGAGTATCTCTCTTTTTATTTCTTTTATTTTAACATCTTTTAATATTTTTTTTTGTTTTGACGCTTCTCTAACATATTCACCTTATCCATCAGTGCTTTCTCCTTACCCGTAAATACTAAAATAAGAATATCTGCATGTTCCAGAACTCCGTCAGATTGCTCAAATCGGCGTCAAAATCACTGGATCTGCTCGCAATCTACACCATGGAGCGTAGATCCGGGAATTCTATTTTAAACAGGATCTTCAGCTGCGTTTTCCTCTGCAATTGAACTAGGTTTCTACCAGATCTCTCTTAACCCCGTCTCCAGGAGTAATTTTGCGTATTTATTATAGAATTTTCTATTATTTCCCTCGACGAAGGATGCTTGTTATTCCAGGTATCAAATTTTTGAACTTCGCAATGTAATTTCTAGTACTGGGTTCTCCTAGGGTTTGATTTGGTCTTAGGGTTCTCCTGGTATAGGCTAGTCAAATGATCTTTATATGGGGTTGAATCCTTGTATTACGTGACGTTGGAAACTCTGAGAGAAACATGATTACCCAGAGGATTTAGAGTGGCGATGTTCATAAATTAGTTAACCAATCACCCAAGCAGGTAACCCAACATTTCTGCATTCGAGCGGGGATTTTTGAATTGGATTTTTTGTGGGTTTATTCTAGCTAAATTTTCTTACAGAATAAAGAAATGGGGCTCCCGATCTTAATATGAAGAGATCACATGTGAGTTGCGTGGAAAGCTACAGATTCTGCAGGATCTCTAGCAGCTAACATGCAGAATCTTTATGTTGGTAGGCCTCCGCTTCCTTGGACAGGAGCACAAACCCCAGGGCCAGGTCCAGGACTGTAGGGTATGTAGAATTTTGGGCCTTCTTCATTCACACCAGCTAGTAGTCCTCCCATGGGTATGCCTTTCTCAACTCCAGTTCAAGCACCACTACCAGCTGCTCCACGATCTGTCATGCTGGCTCGCGGTCCTCCATCGTTTAGCAATGCAACAAGGCCTGGCCCTCTTATTCATCTAGCGCCCGGGCCTGCGAGACCGCCTTATGGTGGTTCGCCACCTATTTTGGCACCAAACAGTAACATACGAAGGCCCATATCTGCCCCTTTTCTACAACCAGCTAATACTCCTCCCAGACCACCTGCAGTATTGTCATCATCTGCACCGAGACAATTTAGGATGGGTTGAGGCCCCATTTTGGCCCTACAAGGAATGTGAACACATCTGCTGAAATGAACAATGGAGCTTCATCTTTTAATCAAGGAACTCCTGTGACTTGTCATCCTTTCCCTCAAGAACCCAATGCTATGAATCCACCAGTTGGCCCACCATCTATTCATATTAGAAGTTCCAAGCAGTACCTCCTTTCTCAGCAGGCATAATGCCAATTGCCCAAGTACCCTCATAAGGAGTTCTACCAACCCCATTTCTTCCTGCAAGCTTCCCTCAACCATCAACTTCTCATACTGGACCTTCTTCACATCATCTTTATATGGAGCTCAGATGTGGTGGCCTTCATCTCAGCACCCTAATTATCCAGACAACTATGCAAATATAAGCACACGGGCATCTTTCGACTTTCTGTTATCTATAATAAATTGGAAGGGCTTGTAATGGCTGAGTGATAATTTCATTAGAAGATTCAAAATAATGAATTGGTTACTTTGGTTGAGCATTTCATTTCAGAGAGATTTTGAAATTCTACCTAAGTTTAAGAAGGTTTCCTACAACGAACAATGAAGATAATCAAATCTAGGTAAGTTTGCATATACAGGTTAAGAATCAATAATTCTGCATATGTAACATTCTAAGAATTAGTTATTTAGATTGGATTGTTAGATATATAAAATTGGATTTACAAAGTAAATTATAAAGTTTTCGTTTGCCTTTCTTTTATCTTATTTTTTCCAACAAACTTTTATATGAAAAGTCAAAGATTGCTTCTCTACATTTTTTGATGGTATCTTAATAATTCCAAGAGGATTCATGTTTAGTATGTTTTTTGATGGTATCTTAGTAATTCCAAGAGGATTCATGTTTAGTATCCTTAGTAATCCCAAAAGGATTCATGTTTAGCACTTGCTGGCATGGAATTAACCAAATACTTATTGCCCAATAACATTGATGACATCGGGTTGAGCTAACTCCTTCCCTTATCTATTGTTATGTTGCCTATTTTTGTTTCAAAATCTGTCATTATTGACATGTCTTTATTTTGGTTTAGTGACCCCTTTTCCTTATTGTTTTTATCTTTTTAGCAATCTGTCTTCTTCTCTTGTATTTTCTGTTTCTGTGATCTAAACTCCAACTGGACATTTGTATAATATGCACTTTCTTATTTTCACCTATTTCCCACATTTGTATAATATACACTTTCTTATTTTCACCTATTTCCCATTTTAGATTTTTAGATTGTTTTTTTTTTTTCAAATGATTTTTCTTTGAATTATTTTATTTCAAAGATAATTTCACTTATTCAACATTGTTGCCCTATAAATATATTTACCTTGAATTTTTCATACAGGGATAATTATGCCTTATCAAGTTTTCCTTGAATTTTTCTTACATGGATAATTATCAAGTTTTGTTTGCGAACAGTTCAATTGCTGCCCTCTTATTGTAGGTTGTTTGTTCACCTTATGAATCAGTTGTAATTTTGATACAACAAATTGAAATGCATGGGAAAAAGACAATATAATGTGCGAATCCAAGGGTATGAATAGATTAAGAATTGTCTGTTCACCTGTTGTGATTTTGATACGACAATTGAAATGCACGGGAAAAAAATACAATATGTATTTAAGGTATGGGTATGAATAGATAAGAATTTTACAAAATAAATAAATGCAGTTAGATACCACTCACGATGTGCTTCTCTGTGAAGGCTTTGGAATGGTTTATTATTTATTTAATATATATTTTTTTCTTAATAAGATTATTTATTAAAATTTTAATGAAATTTAGATTTATTTTTGACACATAGAAGTTACATATTAAAAAAATTAATAATAAATGTTTTAAATTAATTTTATTATTATTTAATAATAGATATTTCAAACATTAAGTCAAATTTATCTTTAAGATACAAAGAAGTTAGGTATGAGTAAAGTTGATATACTAGATAAGTAGTTTTAATGATCAAAGAAGGATTGTATTGTTTAAAAATAATAATAAGAAAAACATCAAAATCAAATTAATTTTTTCTTACACGAGAAGAATTAAGTGTTAATTTTCATTAAATATTAATGAGAAAAAGAGTTAGGATGCTTTATTTATATTAAAAAAAAAGTTAAAAAATTAATATTGGAAAATTTTAAAAAAGTTAGGATATTTAGTAAAAAGTTATATGTAGAAAGGGTAAAACTTAAATTGACCATATAAGGTAATATCTTAAAAATGCAATAGGATTTAGAAATTAAGGATAGGTATAAAATAGGAAAATTAAAAAGTAAGATTATTAGATAAGAAGAATTTAATATACATTATTATAAGGAAAGAAGGTAAGGGATCATATTAGGAAATTGAGAAAAAATTAGTAGTTATTATTAATTAGTATTATTATTATTAATTTTAGTTGGCTTGATTCTTTGATGTAGTAAAGGGATCTAGCTACTGCTCACCTCCGAATCACTTTCCTTTTAGATTTTGAGGATGTTTAACAATCTCAATTGCTTTTCTAAACTTATGTTTATAGTAAATTATCCACCTTAGCAATAACCCTTGTATGCTCAAGACACAATTAGTGTATGGTGTTGTGGGAGTGTTGGTAGAAAGTAGAGGTACATAAACAATCAAGTCTGATATCATCTTCATGTTCTTTAATTGTTAATTGAAAATGATCCTAACCAATGAATGGGTGAATGGGTAAGACTTAGTACTTACAAGATTAAACTAGTAATTCATGAGGGTCAACAAACTATGTAAGCAATGTACATGTGAAAGTCGAAGAAGACAAAAATGATAATGTCAGAGGAAAATAGAGGATTAAATGTAATAAGAAAATTGAATAGGAGAGAAGGCGCAGGAATGAGAAGTGAAGGGGCATGGTTGTTGGCCTCCCCATACTCCCATCTCTCCCTATTTCTTCCTTCACTCTCATTCTCAAAGGGTCTTTTCGACAAGGAGACGAGGATGCACAAAGAACATCAACTACATTGTAACCAGAGATTTTTAGAATGAAAAGACTGAGCCTCATTCAAACCTAGTTTTCCCATTTGGGTTTCCAAGGTAAAACATCTGAGTTCATGGTGATTTCTTATGTTTGATTTCATTTTGTTGAGTTATAACTTTGTTGTTTGCTTCATTTATGTGATAATATATGGATTCCCATGTGTTTTGAATTGTTGCCTATATTTGAATTCTAATGGAAATGAGGCACCACAATAGCTCTGGAATGTCCATTGTTTATTTTCTATCGAAGTCTAAGATCAATGGTTATTAGAAGTTTTATGTTTCTACTTTTCATGTAGTTTACTAATTCCTATCCTTCATATCTAGCAAGCTATCCCTCACAAGTCGTTGGGCATTTTTTCTCTTTCCCTAGGGGAATTTATCTTCCCCACAACCATAGGTCCTCTTCCTTTTGAGTGATTATGCATTGCTAGGATGAATTATTCCTTCCCCGAGCTAATATTCTATTGCATGGGGTGAATTTATCTTACCTAAGTCGTTTTGCCTCATCCACGCGGTAGTACGAGGTCCCTACAGGTCGTACATTATGTGTATGAATTTTTCCTTACTCTCTGTACCATCGATCAATTGTTTGAGTCAATTTTATCTCTCAAGGGTCAATTTTTCCTTAGATGAACATTTCCTCTTCCCCTTAGGCCATACAAACCACACACAACCTTTTTCTCTCTCTCTATGGGTGTATCAATCAATTACCGGGTGTTCCATTTCATTGTTGGGTGGTGAATTTATTGTTGGGTGTTTTCTTCTCCTTGGTTTATAGATTACTTTGTTGGTCGGCTTAATTATATAGATGGGTCGATTCATTGTTTGGCTAATTCATTTATTTGGTCATTCTCACTTGTAAATCAACTTAAATCTATTGCTTGTCAGTTTAATTACATTGTTGCATGAGTTCCTTTCACTTGGAACGTTATTCTATGCCTGAGGAAATGTAGGTAAATTCTGGATCTGTCCATTGATTATGCAAATAATAAAATTTCTTTTGAAACTGCACTTCGTCCTCATTTGAGATATGCTGGATTGTGGACTAGAGATCCACATATCTTAGAAAAAATTGGGAAAACTAAAGCAAGGAGTAGAGGTTCGTATCAACTCAAAATATTCATGTGGAAGCTTTATTTATTTTGCTGAGAATGTTTCTAGAATTGATTTTCCTAGACATTAAACCTTGCTTATAGTCAAGAGAATTATTGACATAACTCAACCAAATAAACCTTCAAACGATCTTTCCAAAGAAGAATGATAACATGGAAAGAAAAACTCTTAACAAGGTAAATGTCAACAAGAAAATGAGGCTGAGGGAATGGTTATAGAGGGTACTATGGTTTCAAATAAACAACAACAACTCCTAGAGAGAAAAATCACTCATTGAGTTTGGAGTCTTGAAGATAGGTGAACCCAACAAACATTGGACACCATAGGTCCATGATTCCACTTATTCCAACTAATGGCAGAGTAAAATCTCAGTGAGCATAAGGAAAGAAGCATCCTCACCTTCTTGTTGGAGAATAAGTGGTTGTGGTGTGTAGGTTACAACCAAGAATAAGCCTTCGGAATTGAGAAAGTGATTGCATGTTTCTATATCAATGCTAGTGAATGAAAGGAAGAGTGGAGAGGGAGTGTGTTGATGGACAATGGGTCTTGGGAGAGTGTTGATGGATAGTGGTCTCGACCTTTCACCATACACCAAGAATAGATTGCAGAACTCAAAAGACCCCATTGGCATAATCAATCAACAGGGGTACATGTTATTTATTGCATTGATCACTAAATACAATGTGTAGGTTACATTAGTCATCAGTGTCCCACTTTGGTAGATATATTATAGGCCTTATAGCCATTTGAAGAACACTAAGAAAAGCTTAGTGTATAGGAGAGAAGAACCAAGATCCTTGTACAATGCAGAGCATAGAGGCCTAGTAGCCTCTCAAAGATAGAGACATTGTACATCGCAAAGGAACAAGCCTAACAACGTTGTTGGAGATAGAGCACTCTGTACAAGACTGAGACAAAGACAATAATTTTTGTGCATAGTATCCATGTTGGTGAAGTGAGTGGACTATAAGTCCCTCGCTAACGGATAAAAAAAGACTGACCAATTTCCCCAATATATGATTTCCCAAAGGAGTAGGGGATCTCATAAACACATTTGTATTGAAGGGGATTGATAGGGTCATTTTTGAAAACAATGATAATGTTATACTTCCTAAGAATTCTAGTTAACTTGTCGATAACACCTTGAATGAAGGGAAGGACCATTTTTTCTTATTTTCTTATTTTAATATCTATTCCCTTTTTAAGATATCAACATAATTTGTTAGTTTTTTATTTTCCCCTTTTTTCATAATAATAATAATAATAATAATCTGATTTTAAGGTCACGACCAAGCCAAAAACCAAATTGGTGTATGAGACCCCCTTGTTTGTTCGATAGGGGACCCCCTTCATGTAGCGATTTGATTGCTAAAGTCTACATAGGCATATATACCCTACCCCCTTTGAATTTGAACTTGTGACCTCTTAGGAAGAAACCTTTTAATAACTATCTTATTTTTTTCCTCTTAATATAATTTTTTAATTTTTTTTTTTGTATAAAGTATTCCATATATTATCTTATATCTACTATTAATATCTCATTTATTTCCCATTAATTTTTATTAAAGATTAACCTTTAATTTTTCCCTTTTAAGAAATTCTTCCTAACATAATGTTTTCTCATATTTAATGCTTAGCATATTGGTCATATTTCAAGCTTTCTAATTCTGGTTGCTTATGGTTTTCATAAGATTTTCAATTAACCTTTTTATAATGAATTATCCTAAATTAAAGATAATTAATTATTTTTTCTAACTTATTCTATGGATTTGTCACAATGTAATCTTTCGGATTTGTGAGTGTAATCTTTCTTTGATTATTAAGCCAAATTATCTTGGTTTTACATTTGTGTCGTCATTCTTATGCTCTTCATTAACTATTTTTACCAACTTATTGTATGCATTTTTTTTTTGTGATTTTCTTATTATTATTTTCTGTTGGAGATTTTCAACTTTGGGCAGTCATTCTCCATAATAAAGTGCAAGAAAACCCATCTACACCATTACAGAGGCCCCAGGAATAAGTTGAAGACCCATGAAGAGAAGTTGGCTCCACAGGAAAAATAATAATAAAATTGAAAACCAGGAAATAAGAAGTCGGCTCTAGATTGACACCCAGATCAGTATAAATATAGGACTGACTCATTTCATTTTGATAGTCGGACAACTCCTTCTACAGTGCACACAAGATAGTTGCAGTTGCATTTTTGGGTTACTGGTTATCTTGGAGAGTGCGCCATACTTGGAGAAGCTCTTGCTTGGTTTTTCTTGGTCATATTATTGAGGAGCTAGGTCTTGGTTGTTAATATTATGGTAGTTGCGGGAGGTATTTACCTCCATGTGTGAACCTGACGAGAATAGAAGACTCCAGAAAGCAAGAGAAAACCCTAATGAGTTGGCTAATAAACCTAGAAGTCTTGTCGGCTCAAGAAGATAATTTATATTAGGTTATTATGCTCCAAGAGAAGAAGTCGGCCAGAAATAATAATAATATACTGAACAGACACATATCCATAAGGAGAATTCAGCCCCAACAAATCTAGCAGAACCAGTATAAATACAGGGCGCCAATTCTCATTTGACAACATCTCAGAATTGCAGTTCCCAGTTTGGTGTGCACTGCAGTTCCCAGTCTGGTGCGCACATGTGGAGGAGGGTTGCAGGTGCAGCTGCAACAACATCTAGTTTTCAATATTGACTTGGACTATCTCCTGGCTAGGGTTTGGATTATCTGATCAACTATTATTGGTGCGCTATCCTTGGAGGACGATGCACTACACCTTGTTTGTCTATTTGGCCTAGGGTTTGCTTCTGGAGTAATTCTCAGTCAAGATTAAGGTGCTCGGAGGGTGGCTTAGGCTGATGGTTGGGTGACGAGGGTATCGTCAATGGTAAAACGAGCACACAATATTCTATATTCTAACATTGGTGATGCTAGCCTTGGGGAGGATCCTTTCTGTATGGTATTTTGGCTATTGATGGTGATGTACTGGTAATATCGTGGACTAAATTATTCTAGAGAAAGGTTGATGGGTTTTCTCCCAAGGTTGGGTTTCCCAGGATAAACTCTTGTGTTCTTGTGTCTATTGTACATGGTTAATATTTCTAGATCTCATTATTTACGCTGCATTGTTATAGTTGATATTTTCAGTGTATATTTATTCTATGATAACTGTTGTATGGAAGTAAATATTGCTATTAATCATAAGGCAATAACTATCAGATATGAGAATCATGTAAACACCAACATGGTATCAAATCTAGTTGAAATATTGCCACTGCACAGTTACAATTGCACTTGCAGTTATAATTGCATTTGCCAGTTGCAATTTTCAATTACAGTTGTAGTTTCCAGTTGCTAGTTCTTGTTTCTAGTTGCCAATTGTGCAAACCTTGATATTAAAAGACAAGTTGGATAATGCTACGAATTTCAGAGGTATGCACTTATATATGTTTCCAAGTTATATCATTTAGCAGAGTATGAGGGTGTTTGCAGGGGATGCAATTTTCAATTACAGTTGTAGTTTCCAGTTGCTAGTTCTTGTTTCTAGTTGCCAATTGTGCAAACCTTGATATTAAAAGACAAGTTGGATAATGCTACGAATTTCAGAGGTATGCACTTATATATGTTTCCAAGTTATATCATTTAGCAGAGTATGAGGGTGTTTGCAGGGGATGTAAAAGGGACCTTGTCCAAGCAATGACCCAAAGGGATCATTAGATCTAGTGCACTCAGAGGAATAACATGTTAATATTATGGTAGCTTCGGGAGGTATGAACCTCTATTGTGACCTATGACGAGATTAGAATACTCCGGAAGGAAGCAAATAAATGAAGAAAACCCTAGACAGGTTGTCGACTGCAGAAATATATTTAATATGAATTTATTAATACCCAGAAGGAGAATTCGACCCCAGTTAAACTGCCCAGACTGTTGGACACACCTACCACTCTTAAAGGGGGGGTGAATGAGTGTGGGGATCTTTTTCCCAAAACTTCCCTCTTGCACAAAAACTCATCAATTAGCATTCAACATTTATTCATTACCCATTGTTTTCATTTATAACCAGTTAGATGTGAGCACATATCAGCAACATATATCAGCAATATATCATC